>JAFIRS010001981.1:0-266958 GCA_018342105.1 Gonioctena quinquepunctata
CTCAAAAAAAAAAACCCAAAATTGGTTTAGAACACTTAGAGTTCTGGTTTTATGTGAGAGGTTGCACTCAGGTGAGTTCAGATTGAAACCTTGTATGTTTTTGTTGACGTTTTCAGTCCCGTGGACGATTTCTGGGATCTCCTGCAGGCATGAATTTTTCCCCAATAATCCTCCAGACCAGGTAGGGGAATTTTTATTTACTATTTTTTTTTTCCCCAAGCCACAAGAAATTTTCCTCGTTGGGAATTTAAAGGGTTTTCTTTTTTTGAAAAAGTTTTTTTACAATTTTGTCCGGGGCCACTTTTCGAACTTTTTTCCAATCTCCCGAACTTGTTGCCCTTCCTGTAACACCCCCCAATTTTATTTTCCACTGATTTCTTTTGTATCACCCCCTACCGAATTTTGGTGCAATTTTAATTTTGATTTTAGAATGATAAAAAATTTAACCATACTTCCACAATTCAAAAAATTTTTTTTTTAATTTTTCCCACATTTTATTCTATATCAATCTTTCCCACAAACTCTTTCGAATCCCATTGGGGGTTTTCTTCATGGAATTGTCTAGGGATGTTCAAAACTCATCATATTTTTGATCTTTTTTTAATTCAATATTTTCCATAAATTTAATGTTGATATGGTTCAATCTGGATTTTGTCAGATGTATGTTGATATATAATTTTTTTCAGAACGCTTGGGGGAATGTTCTTTTTTTACATGTACACAAAGCATAGTATGAGCAGTGGTGAAAATTGTAAAATAAATAGCATTAACGATAAAAATAAAAAAACTAATAATAATAAATTATAAGTTTAATAATTTTTTGAAATTTTTCCAACATAACAATATATATTTATATTATTATAAAAAAAAATATATATATATATATATATATATATATATATATATATATATAATGTCAAATAAAGATCGCAACATAGGGAAATTTTTTTTTATTGATAGATATAATGAAAATTTGACTTACGGTTGTTTGTGCTTAAAAATTGTGAAAAACAGCCTCTTTCCTTTGTCATGTGCTCCAAACCTTTAAATTTTTTTGGAAAATCCTCAAAATCAGTTTTTTGGAAATTTCAAATATGCAAACAAAAAGTTGCTCAGTTTCTTTTCATACCTCTGCTCCAAATTAGGACTCTCTACTGTCACTTTGATTTTTTTCCAATTTTTTTTTTTTCGAGTTTTGTTCGATTCGAACAAAACATGATTCAAATTTCATAATTTTGATAAATACGGGGACTTCAATGTCATATTTTTCCAAAAACAAACGGCCTGTTACCAAAAAAAAAAAAATAAATGCACCTCCAAAATTGTATTTGTTGTTGCAAAATTCATAAAATTTTTTTCATTTCATTGGGGAAACTGTTTCCCATTTTCAATGTATGGACTCTAATATGTCGAAAATCAATAAACGAATTTCTTTCATTCTTATTACACTCGTATTTTCTGTGGATTAACATCCAACAGTCACACTGTTGGGTGTAAACAGAATCAAAATTTTTTGAACTCATCTGCAGCTAACGGGATACAAACCGATAAAAAAACAAGTGTAAAAGAAAAAAAAATTCGTTTATTCGTTTTACTGACATTTTCGTCCATACATTGAAAATCCGAACCGTTTCACAATAATAGAAAACTAGATGAACTTTGCAACAACAAGAAATTTCTGGCGGTGTTTTTTTTCTTTCTGGTAACTGGCCAATATGGGGCAAGATATAATTTTTATCCTCAAATTTTTTGAATCGTTTTTCAAATCTGAAAATTCAAAAAATTAAAAAAACCCAATTTGAGAAAAAGGTATAAAAATTGAGAACAATTTTCGTTGGAAATTTTCGATATTTAAAAAAAAGAAATTTTCTAGGATTTACAAAACATTTTCAAATTTGAAGGTTTTGGTAGCACATGACAAAGGGAAAGAAGCTGTTTTTCATTATTTTTCAAGCACAAACTAACTGCGAAGTCAAATTTTCAATATATCTATTAATAAAAAAAAATTCCTATTTTCGAACTTTTATTGTGACAATTATAGATATAAATACATATACCTTGTAACAGGATCGGTATTATATCTCCTTTAGTTTTGGAATTGATTGAAATTTGAAAATATTCCATAACATAATAAGGTATTTTTTGACCACAAATGATTTTTTTCACTTTCCCGGGTTTCCGCCGGAAGTGATACCACTTTCGACCTTCAAAGAACCCCTATACATTATTACATTTCTGAAATCTGCATAATTTTCTAATCTAATGATACATAAGTGGCATTTCAAACGTCAATATTTTGATAATTCAATTTTAGTTTTCAGTTGGCCATGATGGTTCCGATTTATTCCAATTCACCCGTCAATGCTAGAAAATCGAAACCCGTAAAATATTCCAAAATTCGTTTTGGGGCAAATAAAGTTCTCTAATCGGTTTTGGGGAAATAATTTTTCAAATAAAACCATATTGGTACCGTGGTACCATTTATAAGTACCAAAAAAGTAATTTATTCATACCCAATAAAATTGCGATAAATACAATCAAAATTACAGCTGAAAAAAATAAGATAATACAATTACTTTGTTCTAATTTAATGCTAAGAAGTTACTAAGGTGGCTTTGAAATACAAAAAAAACACAAAAAATTATAAAATTGTTCAAATGCTTTCCCTCAACGTCAATGATTCGAACCAACCCTTTAGATCCTTTAAACTTCATTATTACTTTTAAAAAAATAAATTATTCATTTTAATTTCAAATAAATAGGTATTGGTTTATCGGTGTTTTTATTGTGTATTGGAAAATCTTTAATTGTTTTATTTTTGTCCCAAAAAGCCCCACATTTTATACAAGGGATGAAAAAATCGACTTGTTAATTATTTATGGGGAATGTAGAAAAAATGCGTTGCGGCTGGAAACTTATGAACCGATATCCGTAGACAATGCAAGGAGAAATTATTTCAATGTTTGAAAATCAATTCCGAAGAGGTCTAACCAGATCCCAGAAAAAGTTATTATTCCAGGAACGAAATTAATTTTTAGCTCGAATGAAAGTGATAAATTTTCTTTAAAGCAAATTGATTTAAATTGGAAATTAGTCACAACGGTTAACCTAATCGCACAAACATAATTATAAATCTTTCAAATATCAACCTGTACGAAAATGATTATGAACGTAGGATGGAATATTCAATTGGGTCTTCGTAATGGCAAAACAATCTTTTTTTTTTGGGAAGGTTTTTTTTCGGACGATTACACAAATATGGGGATTATTTCCGACAAAATACAAGGTATTTCACAAAAAAATCAAAATTATTGAGGGGGGTAACTTTCAAGTGGGGTTGGTTTAATTTTGGCGGAATACTCGGTTAAATCATTTCCAATGATATTTGAAGGACGCTTGACTGGAGATAGATACTTAGGATTTCTCAAAATGAAATTGAGGAAGGGGTTTAAATGTTTCCCCTGTCATCTACGAAGGAATATATTCCCAAAAAGATGGAGCTCCTGCCCATAATTCAAGAATAGTAATGATTACCTTCAACAGGCATTCCAAAAAAAACGTAATTTCGACAAATGGTCCTGTACGATGGCCCCGGTCACCTGATTTGAACCTCTCGATTTCTTTGTTTGGGGCCATTAAAAACATTTCTATGCAACCCCGTTGCAACCCGCGGAACCCGGGTTTTATAAGCCCAATTAATATTTATAACGCCCAGCAATTAGCAACGTTTTTCAAGAAACAGCTATCGAGTTCAGAAGTGTTGACATCTGGACAGCATTTCGAACAATCGGTGTAATTTTTGTTTTTCTTGTATTTCAAACCACCTTAGTAACTTTTTATATTAAATTGAACAAAGTAATTTATTATCTTTATTTTCTTTTACGATTTTGTTGTTTTAACGCAATTTCATCAGCAGGTATGAATAATTCCTATTAATAGTTTTTGATAAATGTAACGGTACCAATATAGTTCCAGAAAATTGGTTTCCACCAAAATCGTTATGATGAATTTTATTTTCATAAAAACGCAATTCAATTTTACGGATTTGATTTTTTCACAATAGACGGGAATGGAAAAAAATCGGAACCATGGCCCCCTTAAATGGAAAACTAAAATTGGGATTATCAAAATATTGACGTTTGAAATGTCACTATATAGTATCATTAATTGAAAATTATCGATTTCATAAAATGTAATAATATCAGGGTGCATTCAAAAAATCGAAAGTTGGTACCTCTTCCGGCAAAACCAGAGGGAAAAAAAATTTTTGTGGTCAAAAGTTTATTATCATGTTTATTGTAAATCCTCAAATTTTCAATAAATTTTCCCAAAACTAAAGGAGATAAGGGTTACCACGATCTAAATAATATATATATATATATATATATATATATATATATATATATATATATATATATATATATATATATATATATATATATATATATATATATATATAATATATAAAAACAAAATTATAGTGGACACCTTTAATCTGTGCGGTAAAAGCTTAGACCTTTATCGTAATTTGTGACCGAAATTTTTCACATCTGGTACAAAAGATGTCTGATACGAATTCGAAAGAGACCACAGGCCGTCCATGATTGGGAAACCAGGAAACAGGTTTGTAGACGGATGGTATCTCTTTGGATTCGTAACAGATTTTCTTATTCTCTCTCTTATATATATATATATATATATATATATATATATATATATATATATATATATATATATTTTATAATTTTTGAATAAACAAAAATGTTGAAAGGGAAACATTCTCAATTGAAAATTGAAAAATCTACGACAATGTCAGATTTAGTTCAATGTCCAGCGTGGTTTAGGGGGAAGTTGTTTAATAGAACAAACAATAACTTCAAACGAATTTTTTATTTCAGAAAATTATCTATTCAATTTTCAATTGGTATTTTCCCTTTTCAACATAAATACCTCCCAAGAGGTTTCTTGGACGATAGAAGATAGTGTCTAGCTATAACATATATAGTATTGTTCATCTTTCAGTCGCAGATGATTCCCAACAACATTACAGGAAAAATACCAAGCAGTGGGTAAAAAAGGCTTCAAAAGTCCAAATTCACCCATTTCTGACCAAATTTTTACCTTAAATAACTAGCTCCAAAGTTTTAAATTTGGGGTTATAAACCAAATTGAGACCACCAAATCCCTTCAAAAAAAAACTTAATAGGCGTAGTCGTTGTATGAAATTACTTTTTATGGACTTAGAAATATACCTTCACAGCCCGGGGTTTATAAGTTATTTCGGTTAAATTTAACCTAAAGGTTACCGAAAATTGTTCAAAAAATTTGCCCTCAGTAAAACCTTCAATATTTTCCTAATTATTACCTCATGTGTTTATATAGTCAGGGTTTAAAGTCAATAAACGGTTACTATACCTTTCATTACCTATTTTGGCGTTAAGTTAAAGGGTTGCCTGGGCATTTCTTGACCTAGTTTATACCCACTGCTCAAATGAGGGCGAGATTCCACAATATTTGTCTTATCAGTCTAAATGTCTACAACGAGTCAAAGTTACCTGAAATAAAATCTCAAAGTAACTTGGGCTATCATCGATATTAAAGACCAAGTCGATTCGGATGAGGATGACATGATACAATTTACCCCTTTTAATTTTTTTTGTGCCTAAATTTTAGAAATCTATAAAATGCCGAGAAAAATTCGAATAGAGTTAGTAAACCATACAGGTATACCACCAACTATTATCGATTAGCTGCCAGGAATGAGACAATGAAAATATAATCCGAAACCATCCTATACTTTCCGATGTCCAGAGATCAGAGCCATCATCTTCCACTCAGTCATCATCAACTGCAGAAATTAATGTAGAGTGTAAAATTGCTTTTACTGATGATGATACCGGAGAAAAATATGGATCAGAAGACGATGAATTCAATGGGAATAAGGCACAAAGCTTGGAAGATAACCTCTCATTGTTAGAGGAGCTCAGACATTGGGCCTTGTCGCATAAAGTATCCATACAAGCAGTTGGTGTATGGACAACTATGGGTGTTGCTCCACGTCTTTTTATGACGGCAACTATTTTAAAACACTCATCCATCATTGAAAAAAAAACATGAAAGCGTCAACCTTAAACTTTGGTTGGGTCTCAGGTCATGTCGGTAAGAGATGGATGGGATGACAGAATACACTGAACAATGAATGGGCTGCGTTCAAAAGCTTCGTCTGTTCCAGCGGTAAACTACAGCCGCGACGTTTTCAATGATGCAGCGACAAAATGGAATTAATGAAGTTCAGCCTTTGAAGTAAATCAAGTAAATGGTATTGAATACGCAAAAAATCAAATCAAATATAAAATTTATTTTAACAAAATAAGATATTGATGTGTTGAAATGATGAGTGTCCATGGCTTGAAAATTTCAAAACCAATCATTGTGGCTTCAGGAAAGTCAAAATCAAGCAAATCATAATTGGTCGATTTTTTAATGGTATTTACAGTTGGCTGATAAATTGTATATTTCCGGGCACCGCATTCGGAACGAAATGTCAAATCAAAATTATTCAAATCACAACACACCATTTTATATTTAAAATGTTATGATTGGCTTTTTTTCTTCGGAAAGAGATTCCCTCATCAGACCATAACATTAATCATGGTTTCGATTCTGGGAAGATGTGCACTGAAATATAAATATCGCGTACTATCATCAACATTACTGATGGATTTGATATTTAGGTAATTTCAGAATAAACACTCATTACAGGGTTTTGTAATCTTTATCCATTTCTCTAAGTACCTATAGGATACTTGGCTTCACCATTAACATTAGCAAAAAATATTCATTTTTTCACCCCGTATTGACATTTGAGTGTTTCTGCACAGAATATAGAATAAGTAAAATATAAATTTATTATCCACGATTCGCAATCCCCCAGGGAACGAAACGTATAGACATGCATGGAAAAACATCCAATAACATATATTGTATTTCATCACGTGACCACAATGGGAAAAGGGTATGAAATCCCAAGATAAGGAAAATTGACTTCAAAGTCAGGAATAAAGGTTAGTTTCGACTTTAAACAAAGTCTATGTGTTCTCATAGTAAAAATTTTAAGGAATTTCGACATATAGGACCCATATGAAACATACGCCATATTATTCGGTTTGAACCGATTCGCCATTGTAAAATAATACATAATTTTCTCGAATCGACCACATTTTAATGATTGGTAGTCAAAAATAGGTGAATATGATATGTATACACATACTTCATCTATAAAATCAGTTTTGAAGTGTTTGATGGAAGAAGTTGTGTAAGTAGACATAAATTAATGGTTTTTTTCATACAAATTCAATAATTGGATGGACCCACTTGTTTTAGACGAGTAAAAATCAACATTATCACAGAAAAGTATGTATCGCAAATAAAATCACAACTAGGTGTGAATGCGAAACCATCACTAATTGCATTCTCTGCTATACGTTTATTGACAGTTCTTTCTTCATACGCCATGTTCATGTCAACTTCAACGCTTTCATGAATAAGCATGTAGGTTAAGATACACAATGTACAGTAAACTTTTATCATTTTCTTCTAACCTGCCATGGTTCGTTGTTTGTTTTATTACAGTGTTTATAACCTGAAATAGGTAAAAATGACTACATTTTTACCATCAGTCGACTAGACTGGAGGCAATTTTACCTATTTATGCCTTCAACTTATAAGGAAAAATGTCTTAATTTCCCAAATTTCGACTTCTCAATTACTTCCCTTTTTTCCCCATGATGGTAAATTTAAGGTAATCATATGTTTGGCTATTGCTGTTTTACCTTCGCCAATTAGGCGCTGACCTATTCGAAGGTCGAAATGACGTAAATTTTACCTATAATGTTTGTTGGGTCCACATCTGATTTTATGAACATCCTTTTCATATCATCAAACAAATTTAAAAAATGTTGTTAACAACATTTGTATATCCATATGTTTGGCTATTGCTGTTTTTGCATCAAACGAAGGCATTTAATAACATACGAAAAACATTTTTCAGGACAATTGTTTATAAATTGTTCATAAACAAATTGATCAGTTTAATATTTGTTTTTTTCTACATTCCGTTGTTCAGAGAACATAATGCTTTGAAAAAAATCAGAAAAATTTTCTTAATGTTTGTTATCGTTTGTTTCCAGTATTTAAATAATTAGTTTATGATTTTTTTAAAATCATAATTGGCATTTCTCAATAGAATAACAAGAAATAAAAATATATTTATTGAAAATTCAATTTTTTAATGAGTTAACAATTTGCTATTAACAAATTTCAAATCTTATTATATTTTTTCTGATACTACTGAAAATTAAAAATCAACCATATGCAAAAAAGTGTCGAACTTTTGTTTACATTTTCTATAATTTTTCTTAAATTACGGTATATTACTTTTGACCCATTGAAGATACAGTTATCAACATTCAGGATAATTTTATAGAGCATTAGTTGAGTGTTAAATAAACTTTTCACCAAGTCTGTCTGTCTGTCATGGTTAACTGTGTATATGCATTTCTTTATGAAAAATTCCGTTATCTACTTCTTACAATGCTTATATCTTTTGAACTATGGAAGTTAGCTCTTTTGTACTTGAAGACGATTGTGTAGGCTAGTATCTGAATTATTAAAAAAACAGTTTAGTTATTAACATTATTTGTTCATGAACTACACGGATTTATTTGAATAATGTCAAGTTCATGTATTCTAGCATCATCATATATTTGTTAATACTGCTACTAAATTCCATGCATTGTTTAATATTTCTTGATAGTTTCATATTATATCTATATAAGTGAGCATTCTGAAATAAATCCATATATTAGAGATTTCAAAGTAGAAAAAATACGAAATTTTGTGCTAGAAAATGCACACCAAGCAAAACATTCATTTCATTTCATTTCAAAAATCTTTATTGGTCTGTTTGAAATACATGTCACTTAGCCTAATATATACAACTAAACTATATATATACACCAAGCAAAACAAGTACTAAAGAAAATAGTTCTCTTTGCAACTTCAAAATAATACATAATAATATTCGAAACATAACTAAAAACTTAGATGAATTCATGATACTTCTGGAAGAACTAGACTCCTCAAAAGACTGCATAGTACTCACCGCAACTAGAATTATAGATGACATCGGAGTGTATAATATTGAAGGCTATACAACTCTCTATAACTTTGGCAAACTCAATCAGAATGATGGAGTAGTAGTTTCCATTAAATCGAATTTATACCACTCTCGCCAAAAAATTGAAATAAATGGTACAAATCTACTCCAATTGACAGTAACTATTGGCGAAGAAGTCATTATCATTAATGCATTTTACAGATCACCTTGTAATACCCGAATCGAATCGTTTATTGAATACCTGGATAATATATTAAAAAATCACCCAAAGAGAATTCACATATAGTGTATTTATTGGGATATAAACATCGACTTGAATGAAAATTCAGACAACTCACAGATTTACCTAGACACATTAGGAGAGCATGGATATAATTCAGCAATAAACACTACCACTAGACCACAGTCAGGTACATGCATAGACCATATTTCCATTAAGTCGAAGAAAGGAAACCTAGAATCAATTATTCCATTGTCTATAGAAACTTATATTACCAATCATTTCACAATACTAGTGCAAATGATATTCAACAATGAGTACGCAAAAGAAAGTACAACCAACTCAAAATTTTATAAACAAATAAATGGAAAAAAATTGATACAAACCATTAAAAATACTGATTGGAAATGTTTCTTTGAAATAAATGAATTGGAAAGATCGGTTACTGAATTCATTATACTAGTTCAAACTGCAATAGATAGATCCTCGAAATTCATAAAAGTTAAAAACAAAGATATAAAGAGAAAACCATGGGTTACTGGGTAATTACTAAAATCCATTGATTAAAAATATGCATTGTATGCCAGATTAAAGGAAAATCCAAAAAGAAAAAAAAAAAAAACCACAAAAAAATACTTGAGAAAGCAATAAAAGAAACAAAAATGAAATACTAGAAAAACAAGATAGAACAGGAAGGGGCAGATTCAAAACAATTAGGCAAGATAAATGAATTAACCAAAGCAAGACATCATGCAGAATATCATTGATACAGACCGAGGATGGAAATATAATCTCTCAAAAATTCAACGCATTCTTTAGCAATGTAGGTGCAAATCTAGCAAAAAATATTAAGCAGGATAGAAATTATACGGAAACTAAAATCAAATCAGATCATACCATATTCCTCTTTCCCACTGATGCATATGAAATACAAGACACCATTTCACAGTTGAAAAATAAAAAATCACCAGGACCTGATGGCTTGAAAGCAGAAACACTGAAACTCATATCAAGTTACATAGCCAGACCTCTCAGTTGTATTATCAATAAATCTTTGTCAAGTGGTCATTTTCCTTCTGGTTTCACAATGTCAACTGTGGTACCTATTTATAAAAGTGGTGCAAAAACAGAAGTGTCAAATTATCGACCTATAACACTTATATCAAATTTGGGTAAAATTATAGAAAAAATTATAAAAAAAAGACTAAATTCCTTCCTGAAGAAACACAAATTATTGTCAGAAGCGCGGTATGGATTCACAGAAAAAAAGTCCACCAACGATGCGATAAAAGAACTCACGAGCAAAACATATAATTCTATGATAAAAAAAAACCGGCCCTTGGAATTTTTCTAGACTCAGCAAAGGCATTCGATACCGTAGACCACAATATACTTTTATCAAGCCTTGACGATCTGGGAGTAAAGGGTAAAGCACACGACCTATTCAACTCATACTCAACTGACAGGAAACAACAAACAAAAATACAAAACATACTTAGCAAAAAAGAAATTATATCATGTGGTGTATCCCAAGGAACGGTACTGGGACCCTTGCTCTTCAATATTTATTTGAATAATTTATTCTCCATACGAACACAAGGCAGCATCACAAGTTTTGCAGATGATACGGTAATATTTTATGAAAGTAACACTTGGGATGACTTAAAAAATAAAATAGAAACTGATTTTGGTAACATCAAAAAATGGTTCGATATTAGACTCCTATCAATGAATCTCAAAAAACTCTCTACTTGCCATTCTGTAGCTCATCTACAAGCCTCCCAGCATTTGACAAAATATCACTAGAAGATGACCTCGAAATCTTACCATCAAAAAGCGCTAAATACTTAGGAATTATGATAGACAGCCACTTCAGATGAGACATACATATAAACAATTCAGTAAAAAAAATACGTAGTGTTCTATATAGAATCAAACAAGTCTCAAATATACTCAACTTCAAACAAACAAAAATTCTTTATCATAGTTTAGTTGAATCGCATCTATTATACGATGAGATGGAGTATCTAAAACATACCTGAAATCACTAGAAATCATACAATAGCGATTTTTGAAACAAATAATGTGAAAAAATAACCGATATCCAAGCGAATCGCTATTTGAAGAGACTCAAATTTATGATTTGAGGAAACATTATTTTTTGAAATTAGGAAAAACACAATATTTGCATAAGAACGAACTCCTTACTCATTCTCACTATCATAAGACGCGACAAAAAAATAAATATATACCCCCTTTTATGAATAAATCAGTCGGTCAGAGATGCTACCAATATCTGGGACCGAAAGTATTCAATTGCTTACCTGATAATATCAGAAACGAACCCACAATCAAACGCTTCACAAAACGCTAAAAGACTATATCAAAGAGTTACCAACCACATACGTAAAATCAATAGTAGAAAACTGAAAGACTAAAAAATAATAATTGAAACTATTTATATTACTAATAATTAATATGATGTTAGAGTACTATTTTTTACTATTTATACATTTTTACTATTTTTACTATTTTACTATTTTTACTATTTTTACTATTTTTACTATTTTTACTATTTTTACTATTTTTACTATTTTTACTATTTTTACTATTTTTTTACTATTTTTACTATTTTTACTATTTTTACTATTTATACTTTTTTTACTATTTTTACTATTTTCATATGTTTTAATTATGTTCATATTTAGGTACTATTTGTATATATAAATGTTTATTACTTTATGCTCAGGTTTTTATTTATATATTCTCGCTCTACATACAGGTATGTGTATCCTGATATACATACTATACCTCGTAGATGAGGCTCTAATTTTTTCACACATTACCTTTATACAATTTGTAATTTTCATCTTCTATCCTGTGAATAAATTATCATTATTATATTATTATTATAATGAATACTCAAGATATACAGTTATTTTTTTGGAAATTCATTCATCATCTGTTTTTTCAACTATTTCTATTGAAAATTATTTACCGTAATTTTAAAAACATCTACATATAAGAAATATTAAAAAAAAATCGACTTTTAGTTGTTTCAGAAAAAACATAAAGATATCTGGAATTTGTTTATAACAAATTGTTAACTTGAAAAACAATTACATTTTTACTAAACATTTTTTATTTTTTGTTACTTAGCAACCAATCATTGTTCAATAAAATTAATTGGTACCTACTTTTATGAATACTTTGTGAAAATTAAATACTTTGACAAGTTCTTACTTACCAACCAACATAAAAACTTGCCTTTAAAATGGTTTTATATTAGTAATATTAAATCATATTGTGTTTAAGATATAAATGAAGGACAAGTTTTCGATAATCAATCCATCCTACACTTTACCAAATGGATACATATTTTTACCCGACAGCGCGAAGCAAAGGAGGATAATGAGTTTTTCAGTCTATATGTATGTATGTATGTTTGTTCCTTTGTGGCGCTCTAGAGACCAAACGCGTGACTCTCACATATTGTTGACAGATTGTGGAAAAAATAGCTTAATTTCTTAATAAACAAGATCTAAATATTGCATATAGAACAGATAATACGTTGGGTGGATTCATTAAAAATAATAAAGATAGAATTTCGAAAGTAATCGAGAGTATATAGATTGAAGTGTTGAACTTGGCCTAAGGTATACCGGGTGACACCGGATATCGGGCCACCCCTGTTACTTCTGCATTCGTGAACGGATTTTTCTGAAATTTGGTACAGTTATATAAGCAACCATTTCGGATTTGATCACATTACAATCCAATATGGCGGACCCCCTGTTTTTCTGGAAATGCCAGTAACTTTGTTTTTTCAAATGGAACACCCTGTATATTTTCACATTTTCGAGTTTAGCAGGTCAAAACAAGTCCAAACCCTATGTCAAACCCTATGATTTTTACGTCAATCTAATTGTCTTAATTTCGCGAGTGTCACTCAAGACAGTAATAAGAAATCAATATGGCGACAACCAGACGCCACATTGTAAACAAAATTCAATATGGCGACAACCAGACAGAATAACTAAGAAGAGTAAAATGGTAAAAATTAATTAAAAAAATCAAAAAACCCGACTGCGTAAAGAGTTCACTTTAAAAAAAGATGGAAACAAGAGGACCAGAAAATATTTTTGAAAATTATGTTTTAAGAGGTTAACTATTGAACTTAATACTGTGAACAATCTCATGCAGTCAGAGGCAATAATATATCTTCATTGTTGCATTAAATAAGATGCTTCCAACTGCGTGAGATTGTTTACAGTATTAAGTTCAATACTTAACCTCTTAAAACATAATTTTCTGATAATATTTTCTGGTCATCTTGTTTCCATCTTTTTGGTTCACTTTTAACGCAGTCGGGTTTTTTAATGTTTTTATTTCTTTTTTTATTTTATATTTCACGCCTCGCAGTGTGGGAATCAATTCATCTCGTATCAGGTCATGGTAAAACAGTATGGACATGAAGAGATTAATATTAACAATCTTTCCTGATCAATTACAGTGATAAAATGGGCATATGTCTGGGTAGTCGTAGAAAAACAACAATTTATTCGAACGAATTTATTTCAAAATCTAAAACTAGTTGTTTACATTTTTCTGTTTACGTATGTGGGAAAATTGGGCATGATTTGAAATAAAATTTATATCTTTCATCATTATTGAAAAATGGTGCTGAAGTTTTTATTATTTCACTTACTGAACGAAAATCAATGAAAAAAAATCTATATATATATATATATATATATGAAAGAGAGTGGAAACGTTATATATATATATATATATATACACATATATACACCTCGTGAAAACGTTATAAAAAAAATTATATTCAATTGCAAGAAACTTATCAAAATATCAAAGAGAATGATGGTTTCTACTCATATCTTCTAGGAAAAAAAACAATTCCAATATACTGTGCATTATTTCAATTCCTAGACTATAGATATTGGGAATATTGGAGAAATTTTAATAACAGGAACAGATATGAAATCGCAAGTTGTGAGAGGTTGTAGTGATGAAAACATGTAACAGTACTACATGAAATTTTTCAGTCCAAAATATGGCCATCAAGTCAAATAAGAGAAGTTCTGATATCTTCATTGAATCATACATACACAATATTTTTCCATCATTTGTTCTAAGTTCTATTAAAAAAAATGCAAGAAAAGCTCAATTCATTATCGGTCAAGTCACAAATTCCCTAATGAATAATTTTATGGCAATAGCACTAGGTGATATAAAAATAAATATTATTTTATAGGGAAAAAACAAATGAAGCAATATCTTTTCAAGCAGAAAAAAATACCACTAAATGTTGATTGTACTTCCTTTCGAAACACTCTGAACAGCTATTTCTGGATAATTTGGTAACACAAGAAGATATTCTTTCCCATTTCCGTTGAAGATAAATGATGATATTGATTTTGTCCCACGGAAAAATTGGGTTGTCTTACGCAAAAAATTAATGTTAGGTCAGAATTAACTTCTTCTGATGACCATGATACCGAATTTATAATTGAATTTCTGCATGAAAAATGGAATTTCAGAGATATGGATGCATTGAATGTGGAGATTCTTGGAAAATGCTTTCTGAACTGGCTGATCCTACTGATAGCTAGATCATTGTTAAAGAAAGATACAGCATGTCTATATCATAGTTCCTCAAGCTCTGGAAAAAAAGTGCATATGACTGTCTTATGTATCTGAATACAGTTTCCATATTTCCCATTTCCCCCTAGTTTTTTCTCTTACACAGAAAAATTGATGAACGACAAAGAAAATCAAAGAAATAGCGTTGCGTTATTTGTCAGCGATGTTCTCCAAAACCGTAACAGAGTAATGCAAGTCCCCATACTCGTCGCAAAACTCTTTCATCCAGCTGTAATTGGCCGACAAATACTCCTCCTCCATGAATATTTCAGAATCACTGTCCATTTGCAAACAGGGACCTCTCATCGTGATTACTTCGGGGTCTATGCATCTCGAAATGATGGAAATTTCGAATGAATACTGTTTGTGTATCAGGGGGCTTCCAATGTGATACACGGCAAATCGTATATCATTCGACTGTCTGCTGGAATCCCAGGTGCAACGGAACAAGGTGTCGAAAACGTTGATGATTATGAAGTAGCCTCTGTTCATCGGTTCCGTGAAGTTGGGCACCGTCAGTCTCTGATTGTTCTTGAAGATTATGTTATCTGGTGCTTCTACTGCAATGGTCCAACATTTTCGGCATTTTTCCTCGCCACCTGCAGTTGTATAACCGTAATGGGCACAACGAGAGAGTATTCGCAGAGGATTTGGTGGACTCTCAATTCTGATCCTTTTCCAACACCCAAACACGCCACCTCTAATAGTAATAGTAAGAATAACATTCAGTGTTTAACAGGTAAAAAACTTCTATTGAGTACATTCATCGGGAAACAAGAGAAACTGAATAACTGGGAATTTATTCAATGTTTCAAACAGGTAAATACCCAAACATATTTCCTCTAATATAATAGTAAGAATAACATTCAGTGTTTAACAGGTACAAGGATAAAAATCAAATAAATGAAATAGCTTCCAAATGTACCATACGATTACTTATACAGAGTATTTGAAACAACACTACGAGAACCAAATAAAGAATCTCGAAGGCATCACAAAAACTATAAGGAATAAATATTTCATGATGCACAAGAATTACGAAAATATGGAACAAGGCAAGAAATAAAAACAACCTACGAATCTTCAACTACAAAGAAACTGTGGGAGAAAATTTGAGAGGAAACATAATCAAACTGTTAATGCAAAAATAGCAATCAACATAAACGATGCCGATATAAAACTATGCTAGAGTCGGAAAAAAACAGAAGCCCGATATAAAACATACATACTCAACAAGATCACGTCATAAAAGTTCATCAAGTTTTATATTTTGTTTGTTATAATTTTTTTAAATGGACAAAAAATTTAATATTAAAAAAAAATGTAAAAAAAATTTTCTTGACAAATGTAATTATACAGCTGTTTTTGCATCTAACAATGGCATTATTTAACGTAGGACAAAAATTGTTCACGTCATTTGTTGAGAAATCGTTTATAAACAAATAGACAAGTATAATATATTTTGAAAAAATTATTTCTTACCATTTTATTGTCAAGACGAAATGATTGAGAAAAAACCTTGAATAAATTTTGTAATTATTTATAATCGTTTCTTTAAATAATAATCAAGTGATGAATTGTTTTCTCTTTAGAAATCATAATTGGCATTTCCTTATAGGTTAACAAAAAACAATTTTTTCATCAATAATTTCATTGTTTATTAAGTTAACAATTTGTTACAAACAATTTGTGATCATCGGTTTATTTTTTTCCTGGAGATAAAAATAATTTCAAAAACAGCCATATATAACAAAGTACTGGAAAAAATTGTCTTTAATTTTTTTATCGTGTAATATTTCAAAATGTTATAAAAAATTAAAGACAATTTTTTTCAGTACTTTGTTATATATGGCTGTTTTTGGAATTATTTTTACTTCCAGGAAAGAAATAAACCAAGGGTCACAAATTGTTTATAAAAAACTCAATAAAGAATGAAATTATTGATAAAAAAAAATTTGTTAACCCATAGAGAAATGCCATTAATAATTTTCAAAGAGAAAACAATTTCCTAATTATTCATTTGAACAAATAGAATATTAAAAAAAAACTATTATAAACAATTAAAAAAATTATTTAAGGTTCATTTTGTCTTGACACTAAAATGTTGAAAAATATTTTTTTTTAAATATACTTGTCTATTTGTTTATAAACAATTTCTCAACAAATGATGTGATTTTTTTTTACGTTAATTATTGCCATTATTAGATGCAAAAAAATTCTTAACAAAATTTTTATAACATTTCATCATTTGTTCAATTAAAAAAGTTATAACAAACATAAAACTTTAATGAACTTATATCACGTGATCTTGTTAAGTTTGTATATAAGAAGGGCTCCATGAAGCAAATAATTTACTTTATTGTCGACTTCTGTAGAAACAGAGATTAGATAAAAATTAGTCAATTAACAACAATCGTATAACTTTTTGGAAAATCGATATAAATTTTTTTTCCAACAGGACTTTCTTCTTCCAAGTGTTCGGATAACACCGTGATTTTTCAAATTTTTTAATCAATATTTAATACTATAAAAAATAATTTTGGGTGATATACTGTCTCCGGCGGTGTTGCGATCTCTTCTCAAAAATTCTTAAATATTAATAGTTTTGGAGTTATTAACAAAAAACTGAATATTTTTTTTTTTTCGTCTTATTTTGTTAATAACAATTGCAATTTTCATGTTGAAAAGGGAAACATTCTCAATTGAATATTAATAGAAAGATTTTTCTGTAAATTGAAAAATCCACGATTAAAATGAAGTTATTTTTTGTGAATGTCTAACAGAAAACAACTACTTTCCCGGCTAAAGCCACGCTGGACATTGAACTACATGTTCTAATAAATGCTCCAGATACATTCCGAATCGAATGAGCTATCGTACATATTTTTTGGACCGGGAACAAGAATTAACCCGTTTTTTAACTTGTTAATCAGACTCTAACGTGGCTGAGACCAAACATGACTGAGGAACGTTCAGCAGGTCTTGCCCTTTTGCACATCAACCGCAATATTTCAATAGATATAGAGAAAGTTATAGATTGTCTCACATGTTGAAAAGGAAAACAATCTCAATTTAATATTGAATAGAAAGATTTTTCTGTGAATTGAAAAATCCACAATAAAAATGAAGATATTTTTTGTGAATGTCTGACAGAAAACAACTACAATTTTATAGAAACGCAAATTTGAGTTTGTCCTCTAGTTGTGGTTTTAATTGTTTTGACAAAGATTCAGTTTAATGCACTTCTTTCTTAAGATTTTGTTTCACTAATACGGTTTGAATTTGCCTCTGGAATTACGATTTTAGTTAGTGTTGTTCCTATTCGTGTCATACTGCATTTGTTAATGATTTATTTTTTCAGTTTCAAGTTATTTTTTTTTTACTGAAAACCAAAATTATTGAGCCATTTTTCTAATTCTCAGCTTGTTGGTTAAAGGTTTGAAATGTATTCAATGTTCAATGTAGCAGACACAAATAGATTGAATTTTGTTAAAAACCGATAACCGATGAACTTATTGAATTCTTTATGTTTCGTGTTTTTCAATATGTATTTTGATTTGTTTCCAAAATTGGGGTGCACCTCCTAAATTTGACAACCCCCGCCCCAGAACAGTTGCCCCGATCCGCCCTTGCAGAGATAGAGGCAAAATACTAATATATATATATATATATATATATATATATATATATATATATATATATATATATATAAACAAAATGGAAGAAATTCGAAGGACATAGCCCTCAAAGGAAAGTATTAACCGTAGACACGTGTTTCGGGCTCTCGGCCCTCATCAGTACGGTGAAGAAGTGCAAGAACGAACAACACTTGGTAGAAAACGACAAATCAACGACGCTTAACACTTTTCTTTGATGGCTATGTCCATTAAATCTCTTCCATTTTGTTTTTTAACAGTTCCCCCGCAACTCCACCCTATATATATATATATATATATAAATATATATATATATATATATATATTAATCGGGAATGGTTCTTGAATCTCAATTATAATTTATTTGTTTGGTTCTTGGGATTTAGATTCCATCTGGGACAGGTTTCAATTAAAAAATTTTCTTCTTTACATAGACATTTAATTTTTTTAATTTCGAAAAATGCCAAAGAAAAAAGTTGCCCAGTTTCCAATTCTTTATCTCTGCTCCAAATTAGGACTTTCTACTGTCACTTTGACTCTTTCCCAATTTTTTTAATTTTTCGAATTTTTCGCTCTACCGATTCGAACGAAACATGATTCAGATTTCATAATTTTGATGAATACGAGACTTCAATGTCATATCTTGCCCAGAAAACATCCACATTGGCCTGTTACCAGAAAAAAAAAATTATTTCATTGTGAAACTGATTCGGATTTTCAATTTATGGACTCTAATATGTCAATAATCGAATAAACGAATTTCTCTTCATTCTTATAACACTCGTATTTTCTCTATGGGATTATCTGAAACAATGAATGTATGAGCACAGACCATTTGCAAACGGAGAACATTTAGAGAATACCATTCGGGAGTGTTGTGCTATCATAAATCCCCTAATTATTAAAAATGCCACAAAGTCTTTGAATGAAAGGACTATAATTTGTATAGAACGGGAAGGACCGCATACTGAATGATGAATTCGGGTTCTCTATAAGATAATTGAGATAAATCAATGAATGTTACGATGTTTTGTTGTGAATCAGGTTATAGTTATTATGGTTTAATGTTTTTTACACATCTAATGGTGAAAATGAAGAATATGAGATTTATGAAATCAATTCAAAAAACTTTGCGAAAAATTATCATTTTTTCGAAAATTACATCTAACAGTTTACATCCAACAGTCACACTGTTGGGTGTGAACTACAACATATTTCGAACTCATCTGCAGCTAACGGGATACAAATCCAATAAAAAAAAAGCGAGTGTAATGAGAATGAAGAGAAATTCGTTTATTCGATAACTGACATATTAACGTCCATACATTGAGATTCCGAATCAGTTTCACAATGAAATGAACTAGATGAACTTTGCAACAACAATGACCAATTTCTGGAGGTGCATTTTTTTTCTTTCTGATAACAGGCCAATGTAGGTATTTTTTGGGCAAGATATGACATTGAAGTCTTGTATTCATCAAAATGATGAAATTTTAATCATGTTCCGTTCGAATCGGTAGAGCGAAAGATTCGAAAAATTTAAAAAATTCGAAGTGACAGTAGAGAGTCCAAATTTGGAGCAAAGGTATAAAATTGGAAACTGAGCAACTTTTTCCCCTGGCATTTTATGAAATTCCAAAAAGAAACTGATTTTTTGGGGATTTTCGAAAAAAAAACTAATTTGACAGGTTTACAGTAGCACATGACAAAAGGAAAGAGGCTGTTTCTTATTCATTTCATATATATATATATATATATATATATATATATCTATTTATAAAAAAAACTTCCATATGTTGCGAACTCTATGTGTGACACTGTATGTGGCAATTCGAGTATAGAGGGCTGCTTGTATCACACATTATTTTAAAAAACATTTTGTTTGTATTATATATATATATATATATATATATATATATTATATATATATATATATGTACACCCAATCCCAAACTCAAACCCCCACATACGAAGCAATTGATGTGAAACGTACCATCATCTCCAAATTTGCAAGGAAAAGTCAGCAATTCGTGTAATCGTTCTATGATGAGACAAGGGACGTTCGCCTTGGGCCCCCTACAAATCGCACATCTTGATATCCTGTTGAAGCAATCGATGCAGAAGAAGTGGCCTTGTGTGCATTGCCGGATAGGCGGCGTCATGTAGGTGAGACATATTGGGCATTCAAATTCTGCGACTAACTCTTCTTCCATGGATACTTCGACTTTGCTAGAAAATAAAGCCTCATAAGAATTACGATACATATTATAATAATATAATAATAGTTTGTAGAAGGTGAAGTACATTACACTGCAAGAGTGTATATATACATAACACGAGGAGTGGTATAGATTTAAAGAATTAAAAATAAACGTAGTTAGGTCACGAAAGCATAGCTTGTGTGAGACAGTAGTACTATGGTAGTTGTAATGTTGATAAAAAGATTAATATATGATATGATATAGTGAGGTAAAAACATGTATGGTAAAAACATTTGGTTTTTCAATTGACAATGCAACATTGTATGGAACTGCAGGATTTTCCAAAAGCATTTTTTCTGCCTACTGGTAGAAATCGTCACGTAAGAAAAAAGCGTTATGCCCCCTCCTTCCATCCTTAACTAACCAATGTAGCTCAATACTATCAGGAAATGTTCATTTTTGTTTCTTTTATATTCCTATTCAACGTGTGTTTAGATGATTATATCCTTTTTACATTACAAGCTCTTATTTAGTTTCACCTGTCCCGATGTTTGTCATCAAATCTTGCAAATTAAATTTGATCCACTTCCAGTTGCCCGATTAACGTGAAATTTGGCAGGTGTTCATAGTTCTGGAGACAGTGCATTATGGAATTTCTGGGAAAATAAAAAAAATGGCGGCTCCGAGATGGCGGACGAGATTCGTGTTTATGGTCCGATTCGACTCAAAATTAGTATGTGGGGGTTTTCAGGGTCGGAGATTATGAATTCATAAATTCAAGATGGCGAACGAGTTTTGTGATTATGGTCCGATTCTATTAAAAATTGGTATGGGGAAGTTTTCGGGGTCAAAGACCAAGAACTCATTTTCAAAATTCATAAATCCAATATGGCGGCTCCACATGGTTGTGATAATGGAACATTTCTAATCAAAGTTGGTATATCGGGATTTCTGGTGTCAGAGACTGTGAATTTAGTCGAAGATTATTGTTTTTTCGTCAGAATTCATAAATTGAAGATGGCGCAGTAGTTAATCTTCAGATGGTCTCCTCTTCGAAGAACTAGATAGCTCACACTTTACAGGAAAATGGCCTCATAATAACTATGTATTAACGAAAATGCATAGATTAAGGTGTACTTACTAAAAAGCACAAAATAAAATAATAATAAAAAAAACTTTTAAAGACAAGCTTTTATTCAAATGCACTAAAAGTAAAAATAATAGCTTTGGATGTGCACGTAGGTTATTCCGTGAAATATAGATTCAAAAGCTTGTCGTGCAAAGTTTTCAGTTCGAATACAAAAGCGACAAGCTTTTGAATCTATAACTCACGGAATAACCTACGTCACACATCCAAAGCAATTACTTTTTACTTTTTAGCTCACTTGAATGAAAGCTTGTCTTAAAAAAAGTTTTTTTATTCATTATTTTAGTTGAACATAATTTTTTAGGCTTTTTTCATACTGAAGTTGGACTAATATGGTTTACATTGAATATGTGCCACGTCAATTCGATATAATATAACGAATAGTATTATCAAGAATGAAATACCTTCTACTGTGGCGGAGGAGTTCGAAAAAATGATATATAGTTATAATATTGCGAGTAGTTTGCGTCAACACATGTTCACCTCCTACAAGAGATGAAGATGGGTTGCGGAAACTTAGGTGGCTACCTCCAAGTGGTATTGCTGGATAACGGGGTTGACAAGGAAAATCCAGTGGGAATGACCAGAAATGGTCAAAGCCTGCGGATCTCTAAGTCAATCTCAAACCAAATGCCACCACAACATGGCTTAATCCAAGGCGTCAAGCGACCCGTGCCGAGGGATGGATGATACCTGAGCCAGTCAGGTATCACAAACGGAGCCTCTGGGATACATGGTGACCTCCCAGAGTAATTTGCCTTACACCTGCGCAGGGGGCACCGCAGGTGTGGACGACCCTTTCCCCCACACTCGTGGGAACAAAAATGGAAACCAAAACGAAAAACAACCCTGGGGAACTTCCAGTTGAAGAAAACCCAACACCGCTAGCGGGTATGGAAGTCGAGGAGATTCCAGTCGAATCGCACTCGGCACCAGAAACCGCAAACGAAACCGAGGAGGGATCAGCAGATGGTCAAACACCTGCTGAAAAACTCCAGGAAACAGGAAACAGGAAACTCTCTGGAGGCAGCGGCAGTTCCGCTAAACCTCCAGAAAGACCTGCCCTAAGACACGTCGCGTCAGATGTAAATCGTTTACATCTGGCGCGTAAAAAGCTCTCAGGAGCTGCAAGAAGACAGGTGCGGATCGCGGAGGCCAAGGCAGCTGGGGAAGAAATTAAACCCAGGAAACGCCGAAGCAACCGACGCGATCCACACCCAGAAGCAAAAACTGGCTTCACTGAACGAACTTCCAGCATCGCTGGAAGCAGCAGGCAGCCAGAAACTCCGAACAAGAAGAGGGACCGCTCACAGAGAAGTCAACCCTCTTCCACGGAGAGCACTGCAAGGGTGAAGAAACCTAGATCGGACCAACCAGTGGCTGTCTCTGCCCAAGTTAACCCAACTGAGCAGGGCAGCTATAGGGAGGTCACAAGAGGTCTGAAGATGGCTGTTGCTCTGGAGAGTTATCCAGATCACCAGTTATCAGACGACCAAGGGATTCTCCTGCAGGAAGCAATTACCGGGGAAATTTTCAAGTGTGAGCCGGGTAAGGGTCCGAACTTCAGGAACAGCTACGTCCACAAGGGCGTGCTGGTCCTGACATGCTCGGATGAAACCGCTAAATCCTGGCTACTTGAGAGTATCCCCGGACTGATACCTTGGGAGGGGGCTGTCCTAAAAGTAGGGCTAGCCAAGGACATCCTGAATACCTCCAAGGTAGTGGTATGGATTCCAAAGCCATTTGGTAAAATGGAAACCAAAAAGATTCTTCAGCTCATCAAAACCCAGAACATGGGGATAGATACTGAAGAATGGCTTGTCATCAAGAGACAAGAGGAGGCCTCGGGTCTAACTCTTGTCTTTCAAATCGACGAGACCTCCTTGAAGAACCTGCAAGCCAGGGAATGAAAGCATTCCTGGGGCTAACGCAGGTAAACTTCAAGCTAGTTAGCCGAAACAGGAACATTCCTGATGCTGCGGGCAGTTCAAGCCAACCTGCAGCATAGTAAGGCTGCTACTGCAACCCTGTGCAGAATATTTGCACAGGGCAACACCGACGTGGCCCTAATACAAGAACCATGGCTGGTCAAAGGGCGAGTATCAGGCCTCGGAACATCCAAGCGTAAGCTTATTTATAATCTAAACTGTGGAAACGCCAGATCCTGCATTATTGCCAGGAATGATTTGAAAGTCTTGAATCTGATAGAATTCTGTTACAGGGACATAACAGCAATCAAGACGACCTACATCAAGGATGGAGTAGAGAGGAACATAGTACTAGCCTCCGTCTACATGCCTTATGACTCAACAAGCCCTCCACCATCAGAACAAGTGAGGGCCTTGGTTAAACACTGTGAGGACCACAAACTCCAGCTTATCATCGGAGCCGATGCAAACGCCCATAACACAGTGTGGGGGAGCACCGACACGAACACAAGAGGTGAGTCATTGCTTGAATTTATTGTCTCCAGTAACCTGGAAGTACTTAATAGAGGCAGTGAGCCAACCTTCGTAACCCGTAATAGACGGGAAATCATTGACATCACTTTGGGCTCTTTTTGGGGGTTTCGGCACGTCGGCAAATGGGCAGTATCTGAGGAACCTTCAAACTCAGATCACCGACACATACATGTGGAGATTGGCTATCCAATGAACCTGCAGTTATGTGTCGGGATCCCAGAAACCAACTGGCCGGGGTACCGGAGGAGCTCAGGGCAAATCTCACAAATTTCAAAAATGTCAAACCTAACTCAAATACAATTCATGAAATAGAGCAAACCTCCCTAATGTTACAGGAGGCCATAATAACTTCATATCATAATAACTGCCCTTGAAGCGCAGCACCACTAAAGGTACAGTGAGCTGGTGGAACACCGAACTCACATATCTTAGAAATAAAACGCGCAAACTATTCGATCGTGCGAAAAACTGGTGACTGGGAGGATTATTCCAAAACTCTCACAGAATACAACAAAAAATCAGAGGGGAACAAAGAAAGTCATGGAGGAAGTTCTGTGAGGACATAGAACAAACCTCAGAAAGAGCAAGACTCCACCGCATCCTTTCCAAAGACCCCATCAATCCGTTGGGGACTCTCAAAACCAACGGCAATACACCAACACTGGGAAAGAAACTATGGAACTCTTGCTCCATACACACTTCCCAGGATCCACTGTCACCACAAATCAAAACCCCAGATATGAAATCCCTGCAAACCTTCATTTGAGGGCTAAAAGGGCAGACTGGGAAGTGGCTAAGCGAACGGTAACTCATTCAAAAGTAGTGTGGGCAATAAACTCCTTCAAGCCTTACAAGTCTCCGGGCCCAGATGGAGTATTTCCCATACTACTTCAGAGCGGAGTTGAATATCTAGCACCAGAACTGTGCAGACTGTACAGGCTGAGCCTAGCATTGGGATGGCTACCTCAAACCTGGAAAACTGTAAATGTGGTCTTTATTCCGAAACCTGGACGAGACTCATATGACCAGGCAAAGGCATACAGACCAATAAGCCTATCGTCGTTTCTTCTGAAGGCTTAGAAAAACTGATAGATAGAGACATAAGGGAAACCGTTCTTGTAGAACGGCCTTTACATCAAAACCAACATGCCTATCTAACAGGAAAATCATGCGAGACAGCACTTCATCAGCTTGTTTCTAGGCTTGAAGAGTCTCTAGCAAACAAAGAAATTGCACTATGCACTTTTCTAGACACCGAAGGAGCCTTCGACAACACCTCCTTTGAAAGTATGGTTTCTGCGGCCACTCGAAGAGGCATTGACGAAACCACCTGCAGGTGGATACACTCAATGCTTCATAATAGACTGGTCCAAGCCAACATGTTCGAGGAAACAGAGCAGGTTGAAATTTCCAGAGGTACCCCACAGGGGGGCATACTCTCCCCCCTTCTGTGGGACATGGTTGTAGACGAACTGCTAATTTCTCTGAATAACCAAGGGTATTACTCTCAAGGGTATGCAGATGACTTGGTCATCCTCATCAAGGGAAAGAATACTCGAACAACCTCAGAGCTAATGCAAAATGCACTGAGGACAGTAGAGGAATGGTGTAACAGAGAGAGCCTAAGGGCAAATCCGAACAAAACAACACTAATTCCCTTCACCCGGAGAAGAAACATGGGAGATCTCATACCTCCTAGACTATTCGGTGAAACATTACAAGTAGTAGAGCAGGTGAAATATCTAGGGCTGATTCTTGACAAGAAACTAACCTGGAACCCGCATCTTCAACATGTAACCAACAAAAGCAAGATAACCTTCATGATGTGCAGGAGAGCTTTTGGAAAAACCTGGGGGCTTAAACCGAAAGCCATGCACTGGCTTTACACAGCGGTAATAAGACCAAGAATAACTTATGGCTCACTCTTATGTTGGCCAAAAACAAATCAAAGACAGGCAAAAATCAACCTTGGGAAAATCCAGAGGCTTGCCTGTCTCTGCATCACGGGTGCAATGAACAGCACTCCAACAGCTGCAATGGAAATCATCCTAAACCTTGAACCCCTTGACTTACATGTCATTGGAGAGGCCAGGATGAGTGCATACAGACTGAAACAAACGAAAAACTGGAGAATCCGAACAACTGGACATACCAGAATCACTCATGTAATCAACATCGAAGAACTCGAAATGATTTCAGATTACATGCAACCCCTATACTCATTCGAAAAACCATTCGAAACACGAATTGATGAATCTGGATGGGCCCCGAGTATAGAATCACAATCAACTGCGGACATAGTCTGGATATACAGACGGGTCAAAGACAGTTGAAGGAACGAGCAGGAATACATGGGGTAAGGCCAAGAAGGGATTACATAATACCACTTGGTAAATGCTCCACGATATTCCAAGCTGAAACACATGCTATCATGGTATGCATTCAGAAGAATCTAGAAAGTGGTTATAGGAAAAACACATCTACATTCTATCTGACTGTCAAAGTGCTATCAAAGCACTCAACTCTACACAGATAAAGTCCAAACTGGTCTGGGACTGCCTCCAGAACCTCATCGAGCTGGCAAAACACAACAAGGTCACCTTGATGTGGGTGCCAGGTCATAGAGGCATTGAGGGCAACGTCAAAGCGGACCAGTTAGCTAGACAAGCATCTGAAACGCTATTCACAGGGCCAGAACCTGCACAGGGATTAGCAAAAACCGATGCAGGACCCTGATCGACGAGTGGATAAAAAAAAGACACCAACAATATTGGGATCAAACTGTCGGGCAAATACACAGCAAAGTCATGGTAGGGCATCCAAACCGGACCCTGACGGCTGACCTTCTGAACCTGAACAGAACGAAGGCTCGTATAATAATAGGTCTGTTGACTGGACACTGCGGCCTAAGAAAACACCTAAACACCATGGGAGTACGCAGGGAAACCGTGGAGTGTAGGCTGTGTGATGAAGAGGAGGAAACAGCCTCTCATATCATCTTCGACTGTGACGCCCTAAGTAGTAGGCGACACAGAACCTTCGGAGAGATCAGCCCGGAAACAGGCATGAATCCGAAGAACCTTATCAACAGGCTTCTTAACCTAATTAAAGGCACAAACCTGTTTGAATGAGGAACCACTGACGACAGAGTGATACAATAGACCCCAGCTGGTCGCAGTGTCAAGGGAAGCTAAGTGCCAACCCTGTCTCTGGCTCGTCAGCCTCAAACCAACCAACCAACCATGGTGTAATGACAATTAGAAATTTTCAACTTCCAAAGGGACATTGATGGCAATATATTCTGCTACCACGATATTATTTATAATTCACTATTTCACATCTAATTTTAAACAAAATGAAATATTAAATGAAACCTTTTTATTTTATTGTTTACTTTACATTATTTGCATTGGAAAAATTATAAAAAATGAAAATATACAGATCACAGAGAGAGAAACATGGAGGGAACAGAACGCTTTTTCTCTACTTGGTGATAAATTTTATTTATTTAGTTTTACTTGTTAGTTCGTACCTTTAGTTTGGGTAAAATTTTGCAAGTGAATTTTGACCAACTTCTAGTAGTCCGATTATCAAAAAATTTGGCAGTTGTTCATATTTCCGGTGACAATGCATCATGGAATTTGTTAGAGAAAAAAAATGCGCTCCAAGATGGCGGCGAGATTGTGATTATGGTCCGATTCGATTCAAAATTTGTATGTGGGGGTTTTCGGAGTCGAAGATTATGAAATATTCAAAATTCAAATTCAAGGCCCCAAGGACAGTTTTGTATTAGGTAAGATTTGATTGGAATGAAAGCTTGTCTTCAACAAGGTTATTTATTAGTTATTTTAATAAATAACAAATCACGCAATATGAGAATACAAATTATCATCGTTTTCTGTTGGTGTGAACAACTAATCAAAAACTATGAAGGTGAATAGTCGAAGTCAATAACATCAAGGTGGAGTTACATTAGGAGAATATTTTTTTCAACAACTTTGCATCATTTTATTTCAAAAATATTGGTCAAAGATGCCACGTGTTTCTAGCTCCAAGAATATTCAACTTCATATCAATTGAAATTAGAAAAGTCCTATATCTTCATTAATTCAAAAATGATTTGAGGACATTTTTAGTATTAGACGAACAAAGATGAACAACGATGAACAAATTTATTGATTCAAAGACTAACTAAAAAGATGGTGATTCTATAGTACAATTCATCGAAAGAAAATAGAATATTGTTTTATAACTGATGAAATTCGACAGTTTTCTATTCACAATCGCCAAAAAGGCCACTTTCACACTTATTACATGAATAACTATGCATACATTATTTCTCCTAGCTCTATACAGATTCACAACCCCATACATATTGTGCTGAATATTTGTGATTGTGAATACCTATGAAAATACTTGTAAGATTCAAAACCAAAAAAACCTGAGGCGCATGCAACAGTTAATAGTAAGGAGTATAAGAAGTAGCTGTTAGGAAACTTACACAACATTTCATATCATTTGCATTGGAATAAAATTGTTAGTGACTAAGGATGCATCAATTATCTATTGCATGCGCTCTCCATTTGTTTCAAATCTCAAATATTTTCATAGCCATTGAAAATTTTCAATAAAAAATTTTCAGAACAATCTGAATGGGGTTGGGAATCTGTATGGGACTAGGATAAATTATTTTATACTATAATTATATATATATATATATATATATGTATATATATATATATATATATATGTAGAAATATAGTAGAGTATGGTAGTATTAATACGATTTTTCGTTTTATTGAGCTTTCGAAAATTTTTATTTTTTCTTCAAGACTAATTCAAAGTTACATGATAATGACGTATTCATATTGGATACTTATAACATGAAATTCGAAAATAATCAAAGAAACATCGGTGTTAATTTAAATGACAAGATGAAGTCACATGACAGATACTAGTTACATACCTAAATAATCGAAATTCTAGATGAAAAGACAGGTGAGAATATAAAAATGTAAAAGTATATATATTATAAAAAAAATAAAATAATCACACCTAATCCTCTTTGAAATGATTTTATTTTTTATTTTTTAATTATATATACTTTTACATTTTATATTCTCACTCTTGATCTCTTTCATCTAGAATTTCGATTATTTAGGTATGTAACTGATATCTTCATTGACTGTCATCTTGTCATTTTAAATTGTAACACCGATGTTTCTTTTTGATTATTTTTCTGAATTTCATGTTAGTAAGTATCCTTTAATTATGTAATACCAGCATAAAATCATGTATTAACTTTAGTTAAGTCTTGAAGAAGAAAATAAAAATTTTCGAAAGCTCGACATAAAAACGAAAATCGTATTAATTGGTCTACCATTGACTGCTTCCCACTAATTTCTACATAAATTATCGAACAGTCACGAAAATATCCCCTTATATATATATATATATATATATATATATATATATATATTTTTGGGAGGTTTTCTTGAGTTTTGGATTCTTTGAAAACAATGTTCTAGTAGTTCGTAGGGAAAGACGTTTCGTCCCTGACCGGGGACATTTTCAATTCTTTATTAATTTTTTTATATGAAAACATACATGGTTTGCTGGAAACAAAATATTTTCCTGTAACATACATTGGGAAACAATAGACAAACAGGTGACCTACCTTGGCAGAAAGTTCGCTATTTTTTTTTGAAATTAAAAAAAAAAAAATCTGCGAGTAATGATCGTGGTATTACCACTGAGGTGTTGTAATTGTACAGTTAGGTTTTTGGTTTTTGTGCCTCATTATGTTTTGTGGCTATAGTTATCAAAATCGGATATCTTATTCACTTTTGGAAAGTTTACCTTCTTGACTGTGCGTTCGTTCATTGAATGGCTGACAGAGATGTGGTCGGAAATGACGTGTATCTTGTCATGGAGTTCGTGTTCGCTCGTTGATTCGAAGCTAGGATGGTTGGGATTTCGAATCAGTGTATTGGTGTTAGGGGGAATTGGGGCTAGTTGGTTCTTCATAACAAATGAAATATGATTTTGGTTACTGGTAGTAAATTTTATAGAATATTATGGTACAGTTGACTCAGGTTTCTTATATCTGTTCTATCATTCATGGAATTCTCTTTTGATATATATCATTTCTTTTAGGCATCTTTTTTCTAAGTTTTTTCGTATGTTAGAATTTTTGTGTTGGTGAAATTTGGGTTATGGTTGTCAGTTAGGATGTGTTTATTCAGTACTGTATTAGAATTTTTCATGTATTTGTGCCCTTTTAACCTGTTTTCAAGGAGTTGTGAAGTCATTCCAATATAAACTTTTGGGCAATCGTTACATGGGATGCTGTGAATCAAGTTAGATTTCTTCATGGTTGGTGTTTTGCTTTTACAACGGTGTGTATAAGGATTTCAATGTATTATTAGCTTTGTGACTGATTTGGATATTGTATTTTGTGAGGATACTTTGGATGTTTTCTGAAAGACCTGGTATATAGGGGACTGCAATATAGTTTGGGTTTGTTTCAAAAGTGAATAAGATATCCGATTTTGATAACTATAGCCACAAAACATAATGAGGCACAAAATCCAAAAACCTAACTGTACAATTGCAACACCTCAGTGGTAATACCACGATCATTACTCGCAGGTTTTTTTTTTTTTCAAAAAAAATAGCGAACTTTCTGCCAAGGTAGGTCACATGTTTGTCTATTGTTTCCCAATGTATGTTACAGAAAAATATTTTGTTTCCAGCAAACCATGTATGTTTTCATATACAAAAATGAATAAAGAATTGAAAATGTCCCAGGCCAGGGACGAAACGTCTTCCCCTACGAACTACTAGAACATTGTTTTCAAAGAATCCAAAACCCAAGAAAAGCCCCCAAAAAAAAATTATCTCAAAAAGGATTCAAGAATCAAACAAAACCTATATATATATATATAAATGGAAGAAATTCAGTGGACATAGCCGTCAAAAAAAAATGTTAACCGTAGACACGTGTTTCTGGCTTCCAGCCCTCATTAGTACGGTGAAGAGGTGCAAGGATGAACAACACTTGGTGGTAAACGACAAATCACCGTACTGATGAGGGCCGAAAGCTCGAAACACGTGTCTACAGTTAAGTTTTTTCTGAGGGCTATGTCCATTGAATTTCTTTCATTTTGTTTTTATCAGTCCCCTCGATATTCCTTCCTTTCTTCTATATATATATATATATATATACATATATATATATATACATATATATATATATACAGTGCTAGTCAAAAGTCCCCTCCCCCCCTCGTATCTTTTGAACGGGTATACTAATAATAATGAAATTTGGAGGGTGGAAATAAACGGATGTAGGCTTCTCAACTGGTCATAACAGGTGACGCAATAGTCATAAATGACGTCACAAGGCCACTGTGACCAATAATTTTGAATGGGACCCTATGGCAAGTGACAGCTCGTTTGAAAGGTATTGAAAATACCTATTCAGTCATACCAATTTTGTTTGGGTTTCGGCTGATTTTGATTGATAAATTGAAGAAATACGAAAATTATAGTTTCGCATTTAATTAATAAAGATTTAAGAACCAGTTCTTATAATAAGTGTTCAAAATGTGCTCCATCTACTTTCTGGCAGTAATGCATCCTATTGCTAAACTCTTGTCGTACTCGTCCCAGTGTGTCAGCGGAAATTGCCCTACATTCTTCAACAATTGTTGTTTCAGAATGGCAATACTGTCAGGTGCTGTAGCGTAAACCTTAGATTTCAAGTACCCTATAGAAAAAATCTAATGGTGTAAGGTCCGGTGACCGAGCTGGCCATTCGATCGAACCTCGTCGTCCAATCCATCTACCACGATATTCTTCATCTAGGTAACGTCTTACTGCACCGTAATAGTTTGCAGGAGCACCATCTTGTTGAAACGTTATTTCCAAGTTGTCGAATTCATCTGAGTTATCTTCTAGAATTTCAAGAATTAACGCCTCAATATCATTTTGTAACATCTCCAGATACAATTCACCGGTTAAGTTAGCATTGAGAAAAAGAGGCCCAACTATGTGGTTTCCCAAAATACCTGCCCAAACATTTACTTTTTCTGGAAATTGAGTATGTTTTTCACGAAAGATGTGAGGATTTGTGTCACTCCAATACCTCACATTTTGAGTGTTAACATTTCCATTGAGAAAGAAAGTACTTCGTCACTAAAACAAATTGTCTGTATGTAGCCTGGTTGTTGGTTCATTTTATTGGACATAGTTTCACAGAATTCTAGTCTTCGGTCGGGGTCATCATCTGAAAGTTGGTGCACCATTTTAATTTGTATGGATGAAATTTGTTTTAGCCAACACCCTATGTACTGTCTTTTGACTGACTTCACAGATAGACGCAACTTGGGCTGTGGAAGAAGTAGGGTTTACTACCATTTCTCCAATTATGTCAATTTTTTTGTCATCACTAATTGTTGGTCGACCAGATCGTTTGGCATCTTGAACACTACCTGATGCTTCAAACTTCCGAAGAAGCTCCCTCAAATGAACCCTCGATATAGGAAATTGTTTCTACATTCACCAATTATTAAGATAGCTGCTACTTTGTCGGCTACAGTACGTACCATTTTGCCTATGTAAACACTTAAACGTCTCGTTAAACAATAGCTTAGGTATAAAGGTATAAACACTTTTGACAAGTAGAGAATTCAAAAACGTCAACCTTTTTGACAATTAACCAGAGGCGTACTTTAAAATGTTTATTAATTAAATGCGAAACTATAATTTTCGTATTTCTTCAATTTATCAATCAAAATCAGCCGAAACCCAAACAAAATTGGTATGACTAAATAGGTATTTTCAATACCTTTCAAACGAGCTGTCACTTGCCATAGGGTCCCATTTAAAATTATTGGTCACAGTGGCCTTGTGACGTCATTTATGACTATTGCGTCACCTGTTATGACCAGTTGAGAAGCCTACATCCGTTTATTTCCACCCTCCAAATTTCATTATTATAAGTATACCCGTTCAAAAGATACGAGGGGGGGAGGGACTTTTGACTAGCACTGTATATATATATATATATATATATATATATATAAAACAAACTAGCAATTGAATTAGATGAAGCGTAAAATGATGGCGGGGAGATGCATAGCGGCGTTTTGATTACTTCTTCAGAGTAATATAATGATCTTCGATAATTGTTGGTTTGGCGCCGACTCAAAATTAGTTACTCACATTAGTTTAGGAGCTCAATTATCATTAAGACCAAGGAGGTTCATTTTATTTTTGGCTTTTCAGTTGATTTTTTCATCGGTTCAATTATTTGTTAAAATGTTTTTATTGCTACCCGAGCTTTCGCACATCTTTATTTGCTTTTTCGAGGGCTAAAAAGTCAAAATATGGACCTTAAAATTTTTCAATAACAATACTGTGCAATTTGAGATTTTCTTTGAACTTCAAAGCTCAGGAACATATAATCAGAAATGTATAAAGGAAAACTTAAAAAATGTTGTGACATGAAAATTTGATGACTGACAATCATTTATTATGGATGTCGAACAAAATAGGTACCTATATACAGAGGTGTATTGATTCAGGTATTTTCAATGAATAATGGTGTTTAGATGAAAGAAAGTACGAGTGAATTTCACTTGAGTTATCAATATCAGTTTTTTCATTCATATTGTCAGATTGTAATTTTATTTCAGCCATTTCTAAAAAAAGTTTTTTATTCAAAAACTTGTCAACGTGTAAGATTTCAGCACAATCATATTCATGTTATGTTATCCATACATGTTTCTTTAGGAACAAGAGTTTTTTTAAATTAATTTATGATCTTTCTGTTTCAATTTGGTATACAGGTTTTCCAATGATTTTATTTTCTTTTGTGCAATTTTCAAGTTTTTTTCATGTTTGAATACATTTATAAGTTTGGTAGAAAGCTCAGGAATGTAAGGTATCGACGAATATGTTATATTATGTAAATGTTCATTTTGATGGGGTCTGTTTGAATGACGTCAAAAGTAGTATTATATAATAATTTATCCAAAAAATTTGGAGGATATGAATTATTGGGGAGTATTGCACAAAATAAAATCATTGGAAAACTTGTATACCAAATTGAAAAAAAAGGTCATATCACCGAGAAGTCCAATGTGGTTTATGCAATTCCTTGTTCAAATGATAATAAAAAATATTTGGGCCAAACAAAAAATTGTTTGAAAACACGAATAGCATTACATAAATGCAATTGTAGAACTTTTTAAGAAAACTCTTGTTCCCTAATGAAACATGTCATGGATAACAACACATCATGAATTATGATTGTGCTAAAATCCTACACGTTGAAAAAAATTTGAACAAAAGCCTTTTTATAGAAATGGCTTGAATAAAATTACAATCTGACAATATGAATAAAAAAACTGAAATTGATAACTTAAGTAAAATTAACTCGTACCTCCTTTCACCAAAGAACCATTCTTCATTTGAAAATACCTGAATTGATACACCTCTGTATATAGGTAGCTATTTTGTTTGACATCCATAATAAATTTTCATGTCACAACATTTTTTTGAGTTTTCCTTTATACATTTCTGATTATATGATATGTTCCCAAGCTTTGATGTTCAAAGAAAATCACAAATTGCACAGTATGTATACTATTATTATTTAAATATTTTAATGTCCATATTTCAACTTTGTGGCCCTCGAAAAAGCGAATGAAGATTTATATATATATATATATATATTTAAACGTTCAAAAAAAGCCTCAATTATCATTGTTAAGTTCGATCAATCAATTCAATAATTCAACTTGTACCACGGACAGTCTTTGATATTGTGGTTATCACTGCATTATCTGCAAAAGTGCGTTATGATTATCATTTCTAATCTTAATTGGACCGACATAAAAAGTTTCGGAAAGAAATTCTCTTCCAGACGACAGAACTTTTTTATGATTGTACCAGGAACGCTTTGAAAGTAAAACCACTGGTAGTATATACATTTCCCATTTACCGGGCAGTGCATATGAACACTCCTCGTAGTGCTCTCATTTTTATTGCCGTTCCAATTGGGATTAGAATAACTATACTAATATTATCATTATCCATGTATTTTCAGAAATCTTCCACATAAGTGAAACAAATATTTCTAAATCTGTTCTTTGAATAGGTGTATGTTTCAAATTATAAATAAAATAACTAATGAAAAACAATTTTGAAGACAAGCTTTCATTTAAGCCGTGTACTGAATCGTATGAAATAATTTTGAGTCATCGCTGACAATGATTTAATTATTTTTTGTCGAATTATTTTGTTTTGAAAAGCTTGTCGCGCGAAGTGTTCATAAAAGTAGGTACCAATCAATTCCATTAAATCGAAAATTCCGGAAACTTCAAAAAAATCCGAGACAGAGATAAATTCCGGAAAGGGAAGAACTCCGGAGCGAAAAAAGAACTCCTGGTTGGCAATAATTGCTGGAGGCGGCAATGAACTCTGTGGACGTTAATAAAATCCGGGGTTTCCAAACCAGGCAATTTTAATAAATATTTAAGGTGCATTCATTCCACCCAACCATCCCAAAAAAACAAAAATTCATACAAAAATCCACAAAAACAAACTGACTAACGCTACACTGATAAAAATGTTTTCTCCCAGACACGTACTCTAAATAAAATGTGAGATTATAATGAAATGAAATAGGAAACAAAATATATTAGAAATGTAAATTCATATGCGCACAGTTTTCCGGAGCAGATATTTCAGATCGCCGAATGGCCGGAATTGAAGGAGTACCTACTAAAAAAGCATCTCTCCTCATACCAAACAAATAAAATCACTTTCAGAATTGTGGAATTTGATAAATTGAGGGAATATATAGTACTGTCCTTGAAAAGAATCAAAATTCTGTTGCATGGACATTCTAGTTCACAAGCACACTTGTTACGAATTCTAGAAACTTTTTGAAACAGTTCTAGTTGCGGTCAAAAAAATTGCAAAAGGTATAAAACAATTTATCAAAAAAGGATTTCGTTTTTTGGCGAATACCTCAGAAACTATTGAAGTTTTGCAAATTGAAAAAAAATATTTAATCAAACAGCAGGAAATTTACTAAAAAAGTACATTGAGAGAATATAATAATTTAAAACAAATATAATTTTTTTAAATATCAAACAAATGATTGATTGGTAAGTAACAACTTGTCGAAGTATTAATTTCATTACAATTCGCGCGACAAGCTTTTTGAAACCAAATTATTCAACAAAAAATAATCAAATCATTGTCAGCGATGACCTAAAATTATTTCATACGTTTTAGTACACGGCTTGGATAAAAGCTTGTCTTTAAAATTATTAACAAACTTTGACAAATGAATGAATGAAATCGGACCTTTCAATTTTTTTCTCTAACAAAAATTTCATAATGCCTTGTCACCAGAATTATGTATACCTACCAAATTTCAAATAAATCGGACGACTAGAAGTCGGTCAGAATTCTCTTGCAAGTTTCGACCCCAAGGAACTAACGAACGAACAAGTGAAACTGAATAAAAGCTTGTAAAAATAACAACATTCCAGTTATTACATCCACAAGAGGAGATAGTTCAAAACAAATGTACTCACCAGTTTTCTGAATAACTCTAGGGGTGCACAAAATCAGACCACCACACCAAAGCACTTCAAATGATATTACTTTCCATAACAACATTTTTTCGCTTATATACAATTATGTTTATACAAATCCTTTTATGAGGGCTATTGAAACCCAATTTGAAATGAATTTACAAAATGTTATTGATATTCAAGCAATCTGACAGGATAATCCTTCCCAATTGTGTACCTGTAATTCACTGGCTTAGGGACAGGCTGTCCCGTAACCTTGCTGTCTCTGTTACTAACATGCAACATTTTGTCGAAACGAATTACTACGCCAAACTAATTAGGAAGCGGGAGAAAACGCGTTGATTGTTTCACATTCTCTAATTCCCTTGCGACGAGAAAAATAATAGTTTCAGAACATACAACTTTTGTCAGCTGAAAACTAACAGGCCTTTTTTTTCCAAGATAATATATATATATATATATATATATATATATATATATATATATATATATATATATATATATATATATATACGACCAAATACAAGACATAATCCAACATCAAAGTAACAACCATTTTCTTACAGTTTTATTCTTCCATTACAAGCTTTTATTATTACATTACAAGCTTTTATTTAGTTGCACCTGTCCCTATGTTTGTCATCGAATCTTGCAAGTTGAATTCGACCCTTTTCTAGATGTTCGATAAACGTGAAATTTGGCAGGTATTCATAGTTCCCGTGACAATGCATTATGCATTTGTCAGAGAAAAAAAAATGGCGGACGAGATTTGTGTTTATGGTCCGATTCGATTCAAAATTGGTATGTGGGGGTTTTTAGGGTCGAAGATTATGAATTTCTTGACGAAATTTATTAAATCAAAATGGCGGCTTCAAGATGTCCGAAGATTTCTGTGATTATGGTCCGATTCTATTCAAAATTGGTATATGAGGGTTTTCGGGGTCGAAGATTATGAATATTTTGTCAAAATTCGAAAATTCAAGATGGCGGCCCCAAGATGGCGAACGAGTTATGTAATTATGATCCGATTCGATTCCAAATTGGTATGTGGTGTTAGGAGTACTTACTAAAAAGAACAAAATAAAATAATTAATGAATAAAAAAAACCTTTTTAAAAACAAGCTTTTATTTAGATACCCTAAAAAGTACAAAATAATTGTTTTGGATGTGTGACGTATGTTATTCCGTGAGTTATAGATTCAAAAGCTTGTCGCATCTGTATTCGAAATGAAAACTTTGCGCGACAAGTTCTTGAATCTAGAACTCACGGAATAACCTACGTCACACATCCAAAGCAATTATTTTGAACTTTCAAGGGTATTTGAATAAAAGCTTGTTTTCAAAAAGTTTTGTTTTATCAATTATTTAGTTTTACCTGTCCCGATGTTTGTCATCAAATTTTGCAAGTTATATTTGACCCACTTCTAGTTGTTTGATTAACGTGAAATTTGGCTGGTGTCCATAGCTCTCGTAACAATGCATTATGCGTTTGTTAGAGAGGAAAAAAACAAAATGGCGGCTCCAAGATGTCCGACGATTTCTGTGATTAAGGTCCGATTCTATTAAAAAAAAATTAATAATCATTTTTAATTAATAAGTTCACATCAAACTCAGATCAGGTCAATTTTCATAAGTAATTTATGTGCTAATCATTCTCCCAGTTTCCAAGTGAGTTCAAAAAACTCAAAATGGAAGGGACTTCGTTATCACTGAACTAGATTTGTTCTCTTTGGAAACTGATGAATAGGTAAAGAAAGAGTTTTGGAAATCAACAATCGACATGAAAATTTCAAAATTATACACAGCAACATCCTGGCATAGCAAATAATTTCGATGATTCCTCGAACCTCTCAAATTCGCTTAATGAGTCCATTGATTGTATAGTCCTTACTGAAACACGCATCGTTCATGATATCAAAATCTACAATATCTTCGGATACAAAACACTTTTCAATGTCGGACAGTTGAACCAAAACGTACGGAGTCATAATGTTTGTGAAATCGGGAATGATAGTTTCCTTCTAAAAGTCAAAATGAACGTACATGACTCGATTTTCAAAATAAATGGTATATATAGATCATCAGCTTCAGATTTCGACTGACTATTTTGTTGATGATTTGAATAAGATTTTAAACAGAAAAAAAAAATTAGATTATAGTTTGATAATTGGCGATATAAATATTGGTTTATTAAATACTTCCCGTGACTCAGAGACCTACAAAAAAACTCCAGCACATGTTTGGACCATATATTTATAAAATCAAAATATCATAACTATGACACAATTTTACCAATTATCTCAGAAACAGCCGTTACAGATCCTTCCACGACTCTCACGAATGAACAAAGCGCTGAAAAAAAATCACATCTATTATTTCAAACAAATAGATGACAAAAGGTTTTCCAATAAAATACAAAAATATAACTGGGATGCTATCTACCATTGCTACGATCTCGACACTGCAAAAAATGAACTCATTAAGAGGGCTCCATACTCACTTGAAACGACTTTCCTTCTAGTGTCCACAGTAGCTACTCAATTTTGATGCAACTTTCACTGTTGAGTTCAGAAATAAAAACTTTTTGACAAAAAATTAAACCGACGAAAAAATCAACTGAAAAGCAAAAAATAAAATAAACCTCTTCAGTCTAAATGATGATTGAGCTCCTAAACTAATGTGAGTAACTGATTTTGAGTCGACGCCAAACAAACTAGCAATTGAATTAGGTGAAGCGTAAAATGATGGCAGCGAGATGCACGGCTGCGTTTTGATGACTTCTTTCAAAGTAATATAGTGATCTTCGATAATTGTTCGTTTGGCGCCGACTCAAAATCAGTTACTCACATTAGGTTGGGAGCTCAATTATCATTTAGACTAAGAAGGTTTATTTTATTTTTTGCTTTTCAGTTGATTTTTTCTTCGGATTAATTTTTTGTTAAAAAGTTATTTCTTGTTCAAATTCAGATGGGACCAACTTCGAAGTACACCCTATCCAATGAAAGAATTATCATTGGAATCGAACTGCTCTGTAAAAAGTTATGCGTGATCGTACATAAAAAAAATATACGCGTCGACTAGAGAACCTCCTCCTTTTTAATTTCATCGGTTGAAAAACACTTCTATTGATTCATCCACATGCGAATGTGATGAGTACCAGAGCATTCGCCATATCAATGAATTGTAAAATAAGCTGAGAACGACCTCAATGCATTCACCATATTTTACTAGTAGCCACTAAAGAATTCCACTATTCAATACCAAATTATGTTGTCATCCAAACTACATATACATACCAAGTTTCATTTCGACGCGGCTAGTAGAAGTGGGTTAAAATTGACTTCCAAGATTTGATTGCATTGTTTGTTAGTTCGCTGACAATGATTAAATTTTTTTTGTTGAATTATTTGGTTTCAAAAAGCTTGTCGCGCGAATTGTTCATTAAAGTAGGTACCAATAAATTTTATTGGGAAGTGATTGGTTGGTAATTAAAAACTTGTCGACGTATTCATTTCATTACAATTCGTGCGAAAAGCTTTTTAAAACCAAATAATTCAACAAAAAAACATTAAATCATTGTCACCGATGACTTAAACTCATTTTATACGTTTCAGTATACAGCTCAAATAAAAAAAAATTTATTAGTTATTTTATTTATTGCTTTTTAGTTAGTTCGCCTTTATATATTCATTTCTGATAGATCATCGTTATTACAAGGTCTCTTCCCTGTAAATTTTGAGCTGAAACAAATCATGATCTTCGACTCCAAAAACTCCCACACACCGATTTTGAATAGAAACTGACCATAATGAAAAAACTTCATCTTGGGGCCGCCATCTTAAATTTATGAATTTCGACAAAAAATCTATAATTTCCGACCCTGAAAAATTTCTCATTGCAATTTTGTATCGAATTGAACCATAATCACAAAACTCGTACTCCATCTTGGGGCCGCCATCTTAAATTCATTAATTTTGATAATCTCCGACCCGGGAAACCTTCACATACCATTTTGAATCGTGTTCCGTCCCAACCTATTTATATTATTTGTTTCATTCATTGAACTTACTTTATTCTTAATGTATATTTGTTACATTCTATAGGGTGAGTCAGAAGTACTTTGACGAACTCCATGAGGTGATTCCTCAGAATATTCTGATATGAATTGTCCAAATAAATATATGTCCGGAAACGTGTTACTGATATGAATCAAGTTTCAATTTTTTATGCTTCGTTACCTTATATAAAAGAAATAACACCTAAACTGACCAGAATTTTCAAACCTTTTGAAAACATCAAAATTGCAAATAGAACAGTCACTACAATAAGACAAATATATTCAAAAGTAAAAGACAAAATTCCTCTTCCATCACTTACTAATGTTATTTATAGTATCCCTTGTCATGATTGCGATAAGAATTATATTGGCCAAACAAAAAGATTATTGAAGGATAGAATCATTTCTCATAAGAGTGATAGTAGACTACATCCTGAGAGATGTGCTTTAGCTAAACATGTCAATGATTGTGACCACCAAATGAACTACCTTTCAACAACTGTTCTTGCAAGAGAATCACATCTTTCAAAAAGGTCTTTCTTAGAAATGGCTTTTATCTATCAAGAGAATGACTCCATCAATAAAAAAACAGATATAAACCATCTGAGTGAAATTTATTCTTTTTTACTTTCACTCGACATAAAACACCAAGAAGTCAGAGTTTCTGAACGTGGTGATTCTAACCTTAACTGAATTTGAATTGTTCTACGATGAGAAGTGTCATTGTCAGATTAGTCACTGTCAGTTCCGAGAATGAATATCTGAATGTTGTTTCTATGTACAAGAATTTGTCTTTTCATTCAGGAATGTAATTTGAAATTAATTATCCAAAAGCTAGAAGTCATTTTCTATTAATAATGTATCTTATATACCATTATGTACTTATATGTAAACATCCTCAAGATAGATGTAAGTACTCATATAATTTGTTTCCTACAGTTCTTATATGCACAATTTTTTCCATTTGTAGTCTCCCTGATGATGGAATAAACGATTCCGAAAGCTTGGAAAAACTTCAAAGAGTTTTCTTTTACATTGCTGCAGACCCTACTATTATTTTTACTCTATATATATATATATATATATATATATATATATATATATATATATATATATATATATATATATATCTTTATATATATAATTCTACTTACGTGTGTTGTCACTGCACTCCTCCTAAACGGCTGGACCGATTTGAATGATTTTTTTTTGTATGCGTTTGGGTGGCGCCCTGGATGGTTAAGATTCACAAATCATCTTCCTAAATGTTAAGGGTGGTCCACCCCTTAATTTTATTTTTTATTTTTTAGACAAAATTTTTTGTTTTTATTTTGTTATGATAAAGCATTCAAAAATACATACAACTCTGAATTTTCACCCTTCTACGATCAACCCCTATTTTATTGGCAAGATTATCATTTTCGGATTCGTTGAAAATATAAACAGGATGTTCATAAAATCAGATGTGGAATCATCTGCGACTGAAAGATAAACTTTAGTCACTATCTTCCATCGTCAAGATAACCTTTTGTGGGGTATTCATGTTGAAAATTTATAATATTTATAATTAAATAATGATAGAAAGATTTTTCTGTGAATTGAAAAATCCACGATTGGAATGAAGTTATTTTTTGTGAATGTCCATCAGAAAACCACTACTTCTCCGGCTGAAGCCACGCTGGACATTGAAATACATCTGATAGATATCCTGAGAAGGCCCTAACTCAAAAGAAATACTCTGAAATTGATAATTTGCATTTTCATTCAGATAGTTATTTATTGATTAAGACTGTAAAATCAAATAACTATCTGAATGAAAACGGGATAACGGGATGACAGGATAAGGGGATAAGGGGATAAGGGGATAAGGGGATAAGGGGATAAGGGGATAAGGGGATAAGGGGATAACGGGACAACGGGACAACGAAATAACGGGATAACGGGATAACGAAAGAACGGGATAACGAAATAAGGGGATAACGGGAAAACGGGGTAAAGACAAAAAGGGGTGACATGAAAATGGGATAACGCGATAACCGGAAAATTTTCGGGAAAAACATTTTAGGGAACATATAAATTTGGACAGGACACGTCTGTCGGGTCCGCTAGTATATAAATATATATATATATATATATATATATATATATATATATATATATACAGAGTGGCCACTTTTTTAATGGGATTGTATTGGTAACTTTTAAACCATAAGAGTTAGAAGGTCGGTCAAATGGAGAAAAAGTTGCATTCATAGAAGCATTGTCAAGCAGTTCGAACAAATCGAGATTATCAGGGCTGGTTATTGAGATATCATAAGAAAAGTAAATTCTGTCATTTTGATTTTTCTTTTTTTCCCACTTTATTTCGAATATTATCAAAAAATGTCACGAGAGTTTTTTATTCGACAGTAAATTATCCTCATTTTGACAAAATCAGATTTTGTATCCAACGTTTCGTACGCTCTGGGCCACCCTCAACCTCATTTTTTTCAATACGGACCTGCATATTTTATGACACTTTTCGAAATAACTTTTAACGCTCAATTCAACGATATATCATACAATGTCATTCAAAGTTGATTTTCAGGTGATTTTGACCCTTATCCAAATTTCTTTGGGTCGGATCTGTATTACATTTAGGTACCTTTAGTTTAATTAACAACATGCAATACATTTCGATAAGAAAATCAACTTACTCATCTTCAACTAAATGGAACGTAACAGAATCAAAGCAAGAAACAAGTAATAATTATTTACAAATTTCAAGAGGTGAAAAACCTAATTCATAATAATTAAACGAAACTATCATTTAATGAAAGAAAAATCAAATGATTATTCGGAAGTAAATGATGAACATCAATGAAGTAAGTGTTCGAAATGTCCACCATTTTGTAAAATGCACTTTGCGGTTCTGGAACCCATACTTCTTATACATTTGCTTATTTCGTCTCCTTGAATACCTTCCAATACATTCTCAATCTTCTCGCGAGGAATCATTATTGTTGGATTTGTCATTTATTCCGTTGAAACAAATTACAGAATCGAACTTTATTTTGAGATCATTTCGATATCATTTTTGCAAGGCTTGGTATTCAAATTTAAAATCATTGTATTCGCGTCTCTTGACTATTTTATTAACAGCAGTTCTTGATAAATTGCATTCACTGGCCACAGTTCTCGATTTTTTTTCTGGGTTCGATTGAATTTGGGTCAGAACATTAATATCGTTGATAGACTTGTTTTATCTTACATACACACAACTCTAGGTTTATTGAATGTATTATTTTCAAGTAGTAGGCCGTGGATAAAAAAGAACATAACAAGAAATGTCATATTATTTGTCACTTCGTTTATTATTGTGTCACAAGAACTTGTCATTAAATACTTTTCTGAGTAATTTCAATTCAACTTATTCGATATGGTAAAATACACAAATGAAGAGGAGAGAGATGTGTACGAAGTGTACATAAAACTAGATAGAAATTCGTTCAAAGCACAACAAAGGTATGGTGAATTATATCCTGAAAGAACAACACCAAATATTAAAATGTTTCGACGTTTATTCTACAACGTTACTTGCACATAATTCATTCATCAAACCTAGAGGTCCTTATGTACGACGAAACGAGCCTATCAATGACATCAATGTTCTGGCCCAAATTCGAATGAATCCAGGAATAGGATCGAGAACTATGGCCAGTGAATGCAATTTATCAAAAAGTGCTGTTAATAAAATACTCAAGAGATACGGATACCATGACTATAAATACCAAGCCGTGCAAAAACTATATCGCAATGATCCTGAGAAAAGGTTGCAATTCTGTAATTGGTTTCAACGGAAGGTGCGGAATAACAACAATTTTGCGCACAATATCATTTGGGGAGACGAAACGACATTCACAAATTCTGGCGTGTTCAATCGAAGGAACAAACATTTTTATGCCACAGAAAATCCTCACTTAATTCATGAAGTTAGACATCAATATCGTTTTTCTTTGAACATATGGTGCGGTTTGTTGAATAATAAATTACTGGGACCCTATTTTAATGACGGCAACCTAACTGGAGCAAAATATGTAGAAATTATAGAAGAAATGTTGGATGATCTTCCTATACGGTATCGGCGTAAAAGTCCATGGTTTCAACAAGACGGATGTGGTCCACACAACTCAAGAATAGTCACAGACTATCAAAATCGAACTTTTCCCGATTCATGGAATGGAACAAGAGGTCCAGTAGCATGGCCTGCCAGATCTCCAGTTTTGAATCCGCTGGATTTTTATTTGTGGGGATATCTCAAAACTGAAATTTATGATACTACGAACCCGACAATAGAAATTCTTCGCGAGAAGATTGAGAATGTATTGGAAGGTATTCAAGGAGACTAAATAAGCAAATGTATAAGAAGTATGGGTTCCAGAACCGCAAAGTGCATTTTACCAAATGGAGGACATGTCGAACACTTACTTCATTATTGTTCATCATTTACTTCCGAATAATCATTTGATTTTTCTTTCATTAAATGATAGTTTCGTTTAATTATTATGAATTAGGTTTTTCACCTCTTGAAATTTGTAAATAATTATTACTTGTTTCTTGCTTTGATTCTGTTACGTTCCATTCAGTTTGAGATGAGTAAGTTGATTTTCTTATCGAAATGTATTGTATGTTGTTAATTAAACTAAAGGTACCTAAATGTAATACAGATCCGACCCAAAAAAATTTGGATAAGGGTCAAAATCACCTGAAAATCAACTTTGAATGACATTGTATGATATATCGTTGAATTAGCGTTGAAAGTTATTCCGAAAAGTGTCATAAAATATGCAGGTCCGTATTGAAAAAAATGAGGTTGAGGGTGGCCCAGAGCGTACGAAACGTTGGATACGAAATCTGATTATGTCAAATTGAGGATAATTCACTGTCGAATAAAAAACTCCTGTGACATTTTTTGATAATATTCGAAATAAAGTGGGAAAAAAAGAAAAATCAAAATGACAGAATTTACTTTTCTTATGATATCTCAATAACCGGCCCTGATAATCTCGATTTCTTTGAACTGCTTGACAATGCTTCTATGAATGCAACTTTTTCTCCATTTGACCGACCTTCTAACTCTTATGGTTTAAAAGTTACCAATACAATCCCATTAAAAAAGTGGCCACTCTGTATATATATATATATATATATATATATACTATATGATGCTTGTTTCCCCAAATTAAAACCCAATTATAAAATTCTATGATCGTATTAGAACTCCAAAAACGTCATTAAATCGTTCGGAATCATATCATTGGTTTAGGTATCAAATTAAAGGAATACAAAATGAAGTAAATGATCAAAAGTATGGTGTCGAAAAAATATAAAGATTCAATTCACATGAAATTTTCAACTTCATGTTGTGTGAAATGATCAATTTAATAAATTGTCGAGAACCATTATGAAAATGGAACAATAAATATATATTCAATTTCTGCGATGAACCTCTCAAGGCGAACTATGTTATGTCTAGGAAGAACACCCGCACGTAAACATTTTTCTTACCTCACCAATACTTATCAGTGGGCATTTGAAGAAATGCCACAAAAAAACAAATATAATACTTCCAACGTCCTCTAAAGTCTTCTTTGGGAAGTGCATATTTGACTTGGTTGACTTCACAGAATGGGTCAGGAGTAATGCCAGCGTATTTATTTCAAATGTGACTCTACATATGAGTATTTAGAAGTTTCTCAAAATCATGGCTGTATCATGAAAATATAAATATTTTAGTTGACCATAACTCCCCGCGTTGAGAAGTATTTCCATAATATGTACCCCAAGTAACACAAGACAACCTCTTATTGCATTTCAAGTTTTATAAATTAAATATTCTGTCAACTTATTCTTTGTACTTTGTTCGGCACTAAATTGCTTATAAAAGGATTCGGTAAAATCAAATTGCCGATAAAACGTTCTAATATATCCGTTCATTACTGATAGATTAAGTAAGAACTTTTATGCAAATTCAAATCATGCACATTCATACATGTCATATAAGTTTACTTACACACGTTGTTAGAAGCCTTATAATATTGTTTGAATAAGCATTCATGTGCCTTTTACAAATCTTACCAAGGATCTATTAATTGTGCCTATTTTGACAGGGTGAAACTGTATGATTGAAAATAAAAAAAAAATTACCTGTTTCCTTCAACGTTTTTCCATTAGGAACTTTGTTAGTTTTCAGATTATGTGGAGTTGGAAAATGAAGAACAACTTCTCATGTTTTCCAACAGACTTATGCAACCTAAAATATATATTGACTCTTCAAATAGAATTCGGTTTGTAATAAAACTAAGGAATCACTGTCAAAAATTAATATTTTTCTAAATATAATTTCAACAAAATCTTCCTTCCTAGAGATACAATTGAAATTATATATAAGAGAATATCCAAACATATTGCAATCATCTGCAAAATTGGTGGTTAGTATATTTCAGACCGAATCTGTTTCATGGGATGAAATCTTGATTTCAGTACCCTAAGGAATATAAAAGTTATAAAAAAACCTCATTTTAATTTTTCAGTATCAAAATCCTAATAAATCAATGGGAAATTTCACTCAGAATGTGTCAAGTTCGCTTTTTCAAAAAAAACTCCATTTAGATTGAATGATAGACATTCCTAGTGGTACAAAAAATCTATAAAAAAATATTTCAAATAAGTGTCATAGACTAGTCGAGAAGTGAGTTTCCTGCAAAAAATAGTTCCAAGACTCCAAAAAATATGAGAAATAGCCCATTTGATTCGGAATGCAATACTGAGAAAAACCTTTTTCTTGTTAATTTTTTGCTGACAAAAATTGCAATCGTTTTTAACAAAAAACAATTATATATACATATTATAATTTTGTAAGTTAACAAAAAATTGAAAAAATGTTGAAAAGAGAAACATTCTCAATTGAAAATTGAAAAATCTACGACACTGTTAGATTTAGTTCAATGTCCAGCGTGGCTTAAGCCAGGGAAGTAGTTGTTTTCTAATAGATATTACAAAAAATAACTTCATTATTGTCGTAGATTCTTCAATTCTCGGAAAAATAATCCTATTTAATTTTCAATCGAGAATGTTTCCCTTTTCAACATGAATACCTCCCAAAAGGTTATCTTGGACGATGGAAGATGTGACTGAAGTTTATGTTCCAGTCGCAGATGATTCCACATCTGATTTAATGAACATCCTTTTCATATCATCAAACAAATTAAAAATACAAAATTTGTATATCCATATGTTTTGCTATTGCTGTTTTTGCATCAAATGAAGGCATTTAATAACATTCTAAAAACCATTTTTAGGACAATAGTTTATAAATTGTTCATAATAAAATTGATTAGTTTAATATTTGAATTTTTTTAACATTTCGTTGTTTAGAGAATATAATGATTTGAAAAAAGAAGAAAAAATGTCTTATTCTTTGTTATCGTTTTTTGTATGTTTCCAGTATTCAAATAATTAATTTATAATTAAAAAAAAAATCATAATTAAACCGACGAAAAAATCGCCTGAAAAGCAAAAAATAAAATAAACTTCTTAGTCTGAAAAATGATAATTGAGCTCCAAACTAATGTGAGTAACTGATTTTGAGTCGGCGCCAAACAAACAATTATCGAAGATCATTATATTACTTTGAAAGAAGTAATCAAAACGCAGCCGTGCATCTCGCTGCCATCATTTTACGCTTTACCTAATTCTATTGCTAGTTTGTTTGGCGCCGACTCAAAATCAGTTACTTACATTAGTTTAGGAGCTCAATTATCATTTTTTAGACTGAGAAAGTTTATTTTATTTTTTGCTTTTCAGTTGATTTTTTCGTCGGTTTAATTTTTTGTTAAAAAGTTTTTTTTTTACTTTTTAGTTCCGTATTCTTTCGGTTTAATTTTTTGTTAAAAAGTTTTTATTTTTCAAGTTTTTGTGGCTAAAATCTACCAATTACTACCTACTTGTTTTTTGATTACTTCCAAAATACTTACTTACCCATCTTACTTCAACTATTACCAGTTAAATAATATGATTATCTACTTTTACTATTTGTTGTAATATAAATTATTTTTGTTGTTCTGGTTAGTTTATTTCATTACTTTGTATATAATTCCATCCTCTCATAAAATATACTGATTTTGACGGATGTGGAACAAGAATAATGTCAGTAGCGATCTGTCATTGTCAACTACGTATGTGTGTGCCAATGTTCATTAGTGAAAAATCAATTATCCCCTATTTTTCTAGAATTCAGAGGGTGAGTGATCAATATCCTTCATTTCGCTACCCTTAAGGGTGAATTTCATCTTCTAAATTCAAATGGGACCAAATTCGAAGTACACCCTCTCCTCTGAAAAAAGAATTATCGGAATCGGACGCCTCAGTAAAGTTATGCGTGATCATACATAAAAAAATATGATGGAAAATAAAATATACGGGTCGAATAGAGAACCTTGTCCTTTTTGGTTTCGTCGGTTGAAAATAAAGATATATTTATTAAAAATTCAATTGTTTAATAACTTGAGGATGGTCATAAACAAATTCCAAATCTTATTATATTTTTTCAGAAACTACTAAATATTAAAAAACAACCATATGCAAAAAAGTGTCGAACTTTTGTTTACATTTTCTATAGTTTTTCTGAAATTACGGTATATAACTTTTGACCCATTGAAGATACAGTTATCAACATTCAGGATGAGTTTATAGAGCATTAGTTGATGTCTTAAATAAACTTTTCTGTCTGTCTGTCATGGTTTCTGTTAAATGAATTTGTTTATGAAAAATTCCGTTATCTACTTCTTACAATGCTTATATATTTTGAACTATGGAAGTGAGCTCTTCCGTATTCGAAGATGATTGTGTAGGCTAGTGTCTGAATAATTCAAAAAATGTTAGTTTGAGTCATTTACATTCATTGTTCACGAACTACACGGATTTATTTGAATAATGTCAAGTCCATCATGTGTGTTTCATCACATATTTGTTTATAAATACTCAAGATAAACAGTTAGTTTTTTGTAAACTCATTCATCATCTGTTTTTTCAACTATTTCTATTAAAAATTATTAACTGTAATTTCAGACACTTGCATATGGTTGTTTTCGAAATCTTCCGTTGTTTCGGAAAAAATATAAAGAGATCTGGAATTTCTTCATAACAAATTGTTAACTTGGAAAAACAATTACATTTTTAATAAACATTTTTCATTTTTTGTTACTTAGCAACCAATCATTGTCCAATCAAATCAATTCGTACCCTACTTTTATGAACACTCCGCGCGACAACCTTTGAAACATACTAATTCAAAAAAAAAAATAAATAACTGTCAGCGATGACATAAACTTTTTATACATTTTAGTACACGGCCTAAATGAAAACTTTCCTTTAAAATGGTTTTTTATTAGTAATATTAAATCATATTGTGTTTAAGATATATATAGAAGATTAGTTTTCGATAATCAATGTATCATACACTTTACCAAATAGATTCATATTTTTACCCGACTGCGCGAAGCAAAGGAGGGTAATGTGTTTTTGTGTTTGTGGCTCTCTAGAGACCAAACGCGTGAGCCGATTTTGATGACCTTTACGTCAATCGAATTGTCTTAATCTTGCAAGTGTTACTGGAGACAGTAAACTGAATTCAATATGGCGACAACCAGACGCCGCATTGAAAACAAAATTCAATATGGCGACAACCAGACACCATATTGTAAATAACTAAGAAAAGTAAAATGGAAAAAGTTAATTTAAAAAATCAAAAAACCCGACTGCGTAAAAAGTAAACTTTAAAAAAAGGTGGAAACAAGATGGCCAGAAAATATTGTTGGAAATTATGTTTTAAGAGGTTAAACTATTGAACTTAATACTGTAAACAATCTCATGCAGTCAGAGGCAAAATATATCTTCATGTTGAATTAATAAGATGCCTCCGACTGCGTGAGATTGTTTACAGTATTAAGGTAGTTCCGCCACGAGACAGTTGAATTAGGAAATTATTTTCGACGGAATCGAAAAATTTCGATTTGAAATGCGAAAAAAAAAATTTCTGAACGGAGGCACTTGCTTCCCCTATCGACTCTAGGAAATTTTTTCGTTTTAGAAAGTCGGCGACTCAAAAAAAAGCGCAGCAAAAAAAATATTGTCAGACTCGGGCCTCCTCCTCTCCCCCTCACTGGAAATCATACGTCATGGGAAAATATTATCGGTTTTTTGATGAAACTTCAATGGACTTTTTTGTAGTACTCTTTTTGAACTTTATTTTTAGGGGGGAACTAGCCCCCTGGCACAATCCGCATTTCTCTACGACCCCCCCCTTTAGGCTGTTTTCTTCCCAGTGGACTATTTTGAATAACGAGAGTAGTTTTGATTATATCTGTCAAACTAGATGGTCAATCACTTTGATTTTTTTTCACAATATCTGTGATATCCTGCTCTAGCTCCTTGTTTTCCATAAACTTCTTGATTTCAGCACTAACGGTAGAATTAATAATGTGATGTTTGCCTTTGCATGGTCCATATGTTACGTGTTAATTGAGTCAATTTCAATTATATATATCTCGGGTTCAGGATGGTAAAACTTGTTTGAATTCCATTGAGGTGTTTTTCACATATTGAACAATACGTATTCCAAATTTTAATAATTTCCTGATTCAACTGTCTCGTGGCGGTACTACCTAAGTTTAAGGTAGGTCAACGAAAGGTGCATTTTACAACTTTTTCAAGTGTATCTATGACTCAATTGACAAAGAAAAATATGTCGCTGCACTTTTCTTTGACTTATCAAAAGCATTCGACATTATTGACCCATATATCATATGCAAAAAACTTGAATCACTTGGCTTCAGGGGTAACTTTCTCTCATGGCTGAGATTGATGAGTTATGATGAATAGAAATACTGGACTGAACAGTAAAGGTATAATAATAGGAAAATATAAATGTTTCTCAAATGTCACACTGATAATTACTAAAACTATAAACATCAACAACTATGTCAACTGTTCAGGATATATATATGCAAAGGTGCCATGATACAATGAAATATATACTGAGTGTATTATTTCAACACCCCTCCTACTTGGCTACTTTGCAAAACATTCTGAACTTCACATCAATCCAAAATCTTGGATGCACCATTCAAACTTTGCTTGGGACGTAATCTTCGTCAGAATATCTGCTGGCATATTCTCTGTTTCAATAGGCTTAACGCAAATGTTCCCATTCTCAACAGCATCTCGAACAAAGTGGTGGCGAATATCAATGTGTTTGCTTCTTGCGTGAAACACATCATTTTTGGACAGTTCAGTGGCCCCTTTGTTGTCGCAGAAAATATCAATAGGTTGATATGTGATATTTCCCAATCCTATTTCTTGAAATAACTGCTGCAACCACAACGCTTCCTTTGTTGCGTGGCTCAGTGCCATGTATTCAGCTTCTGTGGTTGATAATGCGACTGTCGGTTGTTTCTTGCTATTCCATGAGATCAAGGATTTGCCAAGTTTGAAGACATATCCAGCATAGGATTTTCTATCGTCTGTGTCTCCTTCCCAGTCTGAATCACAGTATCCTGTTATTTCTTTCTGGCTACTTCTCTCATAGATTAACTTCTTTCCTTTAGTACCTCGAAGGTATCTCAGAACTCTCTTCACAGCTGTCCAATGGGGTTTTCCTGGGTCATTGTTGAATTTACTAATCACACTCACTGGATAGCTAATGTCAGGCCTTGTCCATTGTGAAAGATATATCAGTTTTCCCACTGCTTCTCTGTAGGAAATCCTTTTCATTTCATTTCTTTCTTCTTCACTTCTAGGTCCCATTTCACGAGTTAATTTCTGGTTCTTCTGCATAGGTATCGAAACTGGATGACAGTTGTTCATATTGAACTCCTTCAAAATTGAATTTATGTAGTTTTCTTGATCCAAAGTGATAATTCCTTTTCTTCTATCTCTCTCTATTCGTATGCCCAAACACTGGTGCGCTGGTCCTAAGTCTTTTATTTCAAATACCTTCTTCAAGTTCTCTTTGAACTCTTCAATTTTCCTTTTAATATTACTGAATATCAAAATGTCGTCTACATAAATTGTGATGATGAAAATTCCTCCATTTTCCATTCGATAGTAGAGGCAAGGATCTACCTTCGATTGAGTTAAATTATTTTTCATAAGTTCGGTGTGTAATTTTTTGTTCCATACTCGACCCGATAATTCAGAATTCAAGTAGGCTGTCACGACGTCAATTAATTCCATTTCTAAATCTAGTTCAGCTGCCAATGCAATGAGGGCTTTCAGGGTAGATTGTCGAATCACTGGTGAAAATGTTTCATCAAAATCTATTCCTTCCTCTTGATAAAAACCTTTGGCTACAAGTCTTGCCTTGAACTTTTCTATTTTTCCATCAGCTCCCTTCTTCAGTTTGAAGACCCATTTGCTTTTTATCGCTCTTCGTCCATCAGGTACATTTTCTACAACATCCCAAGTATTATTGACTTCATGTGACCTCAGCTCCTGGACTATAGCTTGTTTCCATTTTTCAGAATTGTCACTTTCTAGAGCTTTTGTCAATGTCATGGGTTCTGAATAATTGGACTCATCTGATGAACTGGCTACACAAAAGTAATCTTGCAGGTAGGTTGGTGGCTTACGATTTCTTTTTTCTTCTCCAACAATGCAATCAATGCTTCCAGCTCCTTCTGAAATGTGTGTTTGTTCTGCTTCCATTTGTCTGCTTTCGCTTTGTTCTATTGGATCTATTTCTACCTCTTCCTTGCCTTCACTTGCATTTTCTTTATCCTTTTGGTGAGCTATTATAATTTCATTTTCTATTTGCTTTGGATATGAACACAATGAAATCTGATTTTCTAAGAAAATAACATTTCTAGAAATAACAATTTTCTTTCGTTTTTGGTCAAACAATCTATACGCTTTCGTATTTTCCTCATATCCAAGAAAAATGCACTCCTCTGATTTTGAATCTAATTTTCTCCTTTTTACATCTGGGATTTGCACAAATGCTTTGCAACCAAAAACTCGTAGGAAGCTCACATTGGGTTTTTCTCCGCTCCAAACTTCTTCGGGGGTGGAGTTGAGTAAGGCAATCGTTGGGGAACGATTCTTGAGGTGAACTATGGTACTGACGGCCTCTGCCCAAAATGTTTTATCGAGGTGTGCTCCTTCAAGAATGCATCTTACTCGTTCGACTATGGTTCGATTAGCCCTTTCAGCTACACCATTTTGTTCGGGGGTATATGGCGCTGACAGTTGATGATAGATACCATTTTGTTGCCGAAATTCTTCCATGGGTTTGTTTAAATATTCTCGCCCATTGTCAGTTCTTAGTTTCTTTAGTTTTCTTCCTGTTTCAGTTTCAACCATCATTTTGAACATCTTGAAACAACTAAAAACTTCATTTTTCTGACGTAAAAAGTAGACGGCAGTTTTTCTTGACTTGTCATCTATAAAAGTGAGAAAATATTTTGCTTTACCAATTGGTTCCACTTCCATGGGCCCGCACAGATCAGAATGCACAAGTCCCAATATTTCAGTTGCTCTTTTTCCTTTTTTGTTAGGAAATGAAGCTCTACTATGTTTGCCAGTAATGCACCGTTCACAAATCTCTCCATTGGATGAAACATTTGGGGTAATCCTAAAATAATCCTTTCTGGAGGTTTTGAAGTCCATTGTTACTGATATGACCGAGACGTTGGTGCCATAAATCATAATCACTTGAAGTTTTTGTCACACATACTTTATCTCTAACGACGTCGAGTGTGTATAAACCATCTTTACTTCTAGAGCCTGTTCCTAAAACTTCTTTGGTATCTTTGCTTCTTATAGTACACTTCATGTCATTGAAAAATAGTTCGTTTCCTTTATCAGCAATTTTTCCAACTGATAATAGGTTCATCTTCAAATTAGGAATGTATAAGGAGTCTTTCACGAGGATCTTTTCTGAGCTGCCATTAATATTCACTGCTAAGGAGATATCACCTATACCTTCGGATAAAATTTGATTTCCGTCAACAGTTTCTACGTTGATTTTTCGATCAGGAGAATTGATACTTTCGAATAATTGTTTTTGTGAACTCATATGGCGGGTTGCACCAGAATCTAAGTACCAGTTTTCATCGCTTCCTGCTGTCACTTCACTCTCAACAGCTGCGTATGCATGTCTTGGTTCCTGCTTGGATGTTGATGGCTTTGTAGATGACTGTTCTTTATAATGGTTTCTTTTGTTTTTGCACACTTTTGCTATATGTCCTAGTTTTCCACATATGAAACACCTATTGGAATGCCGTTTTTCATTTTGCTCAGTAGCTTGGAAAGACTTCTTGGCATGGTTACTGTATTTGCTTCCTAGAGCTGAGTCATTCTTTATAGAATTCTCGTTTCGCCTGGCTTCCTCTTGTAAAAGATTTTCGATAACGGAATCTAATACCAATATTTTAGCACCATTTTCCATAGCTATGACTAATGAATCGTAATCGTCTGTTAGATTTGCCAGCAATTTGAACGCCATATAGTCATCGCTGACTTCTCTGCCAACACCTTTCAATTCGGTTTGGATTTCTAGCATTTTGTTGATGTAGTCCTATATTCTGTGGAAATCACTCAGCTTAGTTGAATAGAGCTGACGATCCAGTATGATTTGCCGCTGGAGTCCAGTACTCTCGGATGCTTTTTCTAATTTGGTCCATGCTTCTTTAGCGTTGTTTGCAGTTTTCGTGCGAACGTAGATATTCGAATGGATGTTAAGAACTATCGCGGCTAAAGCTTGTTGATCAGTTTCAGTATCAACTGTCTCACCTGCTGGGGGTTCGATAGCTTTCCACAACTTGTCTCTTATGAGTAGCAATTTCATCGCATATTTCCAGGTTCCATGATTCTTCGCCCCTTCTAATCTTTCGACACGATATACTGACTGACTTGCCATAACAATAGTTTTTTTAATTTTCCGATAAACTATATATGTTAAGCAATCCTGGGCCCATAACCTGATGAGTTATGATGAATAGAAATACTGGACTGAACAGTAAAGGTATAATAATAGGAAAATATAAATGTTTCTCAAATGTCACACTGATAATTACTAAAACTATAAACATCAACAACTATGTCAACTGTTCAGGATATATATATAAAGGTGCCATGATGCAAAGGTGCCATGATACAATGAAATATATACTGAGTGTATTATTTCAACAGAGATCACACTTGACTCTAAGGAAGATGTATGTAAAAATTGACAATTGTCAGTCGCAGCAGTACAACATTCATCTTGGGCTACCGCAGGGTTCTATATTGGGTCCTCTAATTTTTCTTCTGTTCATTATTGATATGCCCAATCACATTAGTAGTTCTTTATGCAGACGATACAACGATCGCAGCGAATGCTGATAATCCAGAGGAACTCGAAGAAGAACTGAATACCTTGAGTTACGAGTTCAAAAACTGATGTTGTAGAAATTCTTCAGTAGTGAATGAAAAAAAGACTGTTCTGGTGCAGTTCAATTCAAAGATAAATAAAAAAATTTATTACTTCCAGGTTAGAGTGGGCGATGAAATAATTAAATCATCAGATAACACCAAATTCCTGGGTACTTACATCGATGGTAACATGACCTGGGAGTCGGGTATTAATCATGTCAGCAATAAAGTTAACAGTCGGTACTATGCAATTAGACAAATGAAATCTAATTTCAATGGAGCCCAACTTTCGAATGTTCACTTTGCTATTGTATATTTCCCATTTTTCTTATAATATTGCCGTTTGGGACTGCTCCATAAAAATTAACAAAATATTTGTCTCGCAGAAGAGGGTAATGAGGCTAATAAATGGGATAGAATACAGAGAATCTTGCAGGCAACTCTTTTTTGGAAATAAAGTCATGTGCGTAATCTGCATTTATATTCACAAATGTATTCTACTTTTGAAAAAACAAATACATAGTTAAAATCGAAATTGTGACTTTCATGAATATCCCACCAGGCACGGTGAATTAATGAGGCTTCAGAAACACTCAACTTGTCTGTATGAAAACTGTCCATCCTATATGGGAGCAAAATTTCATAATCACTTACCTGAAGATCCCAAAAACCTAAACAGGAAAAATAATTTCAAAATGAAACTCAAAGAATTCTTGATTAACGGTTGTTTCTATATTACTGATGAGTATGTCAATCAATGATGTGTATTTGTATATTCATTTGGTGGTGCTGTTATATTCCTATGTATTTCTATGTACCATTTTAATCAATCACATGATGTATTCATATATTTACTTTGTGGAACTGTTATATATTTATGTATCTGTATGCACATAATATTTGTAAACTACTTGTTGTCTGACGTATCCTATACCATTTCTTTATGATCAAAATGGATTCAATAAATTTATTTATTATTATTCATTTATTTAATAGTTAACCTCTTAAAACATAATTTTCTGATAATATTTTCTGGTCATCTTGTTTCCATCTTTTTTGTTCACTTTTGACGTAGTCAGTTTTTTAATGTTTTTTATTTCTTTTCTATTTTATATTTCACGCCTCACAGTGTGGGAATCAATTCATCTCGTATCAGGTCATGGTAAAACAGTGTGGACATGAAGAGATTGATATTGATAATCTTTCCTGATTAATTACAGTGATACAATGGGCATATGTCTGGGTAGTCGTAGAAAAACAACAATTTATTCGAATTCGAATTTATTTCTAAATCTAAAACTAGTTGTTTACATTTTTGAAAAATGGTGCTGAAGTTTTTATGAATTCACTCACTGAACGAAAATCAATGAAAAACAAACAGTATATATATATATATACCTCGTGAAAACGTTATATTCATATATATATATATATATATATATATATTTATATATATATATATATATATATATATATATATATATATATATATATAATATATATATATATATATATATATATATATATTATATATATATATATATAATATAAACCTCGTGAAAATTTATAAAAAATATTATATTTAATTGCAAGAAACATATAAAATATAAATGATGGTTTCTACTCATATCTTCCTGAAAAATAAAATAATCCAAAATATTGTGCATTATATCAATTCCTAGACTAAATATATTGGGAATATTGCAGAAATTTTAAGAACAGGAACAGATATGAAATTGCACGTTGTGAGAAGTTGTAGGGCTGAAAACATGTAACAGTACTACATGAAATTTTTCAGTCCAAAATATGGCCAGCAAGTCAAATAAGAGAAGTTCTGATATCTTCATTGAATCATACATACACAATATTTTCTACCATTTGTTCAAATTCTATTTAAAAAAATGCAAAAAACTCATTCATTCTATCATTCCAAATTCCTAATGAATAATTTTAGGGCAATAACACTTCATGAGATAATAATAAAAATTATTTTATGGGGAAAAAACAAATGAAGCAGAATCTTTTCAAGCAGAATGAAAATACTATCAAATTTTGATTGTACTTCCTTTCAAAACGCTCTGAACAGCTGTTTCTGGATGATTTGGCAACACTAGAAGAACTTTTTTCCCATTTGCGATGAAGTTAAATGATAATATTAATTTTGTCCCTGGAAAAATGGAAATTCAGAGATATGGTATCATTGAATGTGGAGTATTTTAGAAAATGCTTTCTGAACTGGCTGATCCTTCTGATAGCTAGATCATTGTTAATGAAGGATGCAGCATGTTCATATCATAGTTCCTCAAGCTCTCGAAAAAGAGTGCATGTGACTGTCTTATGTATTTGAATGTTGTTTCCATATTTTCCATTTCCCCCTAGTTTTCCATTTTTCACAGATCAAAGAAACAGCATTGCGCTATTTGTCAGCGTTGTTCTCCAAAACCGTAACAGAGAACTTCAAGTCCCCATCCTCGTCGCAAAACTCTTTTATCGAACTGTGGTCGGCCGAAAAATACATATTCCTCATGAATCTTCCATCATTATTATAATCCATTTGTAAACAGGGACCTTTCCTCGTGAATACTTCGGTGTTTTCGAATCTCGAAGGGATGGAAAATTCGAATGAATACCGTTTGTGTATCAGGGGGCTTCCAATGTGATACATGGCAAATCGCATATCACCCGACTCTCTGCTTAGATCCAAGTGGCAACGGAACAGGGTGTCGAAAACGCTGAAGATTATGTAGTAGCTCCTGTTCATCGGTGTCGCGAAGTTGTCAACAATCATTTTCTGCTTATTCTTGAAGAATGTGTTCTCTGTATGCTCCTCTCTACAATGGTCCAACATTTTTGGCATTATTCCTCGCCACCTGCAGTTGTTGAACCGTAATGGGCACAGGATGGTAGAGTATTTGCAGATGCTATGGTGGGTTGCTAATTCCGTTCCTTTTCCAACAAAGTCACATCCTGTGAGAAGAAAAAACTTCTTGAGTACATTGTAACGATATATCTGTTACATTTCTTATTGATATGCTCAGAGATCCCTATTGAAAATCTTAGCGCCATCTAACAGTGGGTAACGGCGAATAGTCATTGGAATTTTGGAATTGAGAAGATGAGCGACAATTCATTCTGACAGCACGATCATATTGAAAAGAATGAAGAGGTGATTCTCGTCCCTTATCGTGCAAGCTATAATAGCGATAACTTGTAAACTTGTGTTCTGAAACTTGTCAGCTATGATTCAATAAAGTAGAATCTGTTCATGTTAAATAAACAAATGAATTAGAGCATTTTTTTTTCTCCTACGAAAGTAATTTCAAATCAGTGAATTATAGTGACATCAGGCAAGGTATGTAGAGGTATTTTTGAACAAATAAAATATGAGTCATCTTGGAATATATTTTTTCAACGAGAACGTCAGATGGTTCTTCACAAAGAAAATGATATCACAAGTCATCCATATATATTGTTCAGCAATTAGACAGCAATTAGATTTATATAGTTCAATCTGATAATCGTTCATTATATATTTTTTCAGGGAGTTCAGTTAGAATCATAGATGCCACATGTGATACATCAGATTGAATTAGGATATATGTGTTCAATCTTATCTGATTTGATTGCTTCCTCTGACAAGGCTTCATTGGGGTTCAAAGAGGGTATCACAAATATATGATATCACCTGAACTGTATTGTGTATGATATAGTTGAATTATATATTTTTTTCATGATTTTTATATTTGAATATATCTTTGGTATGGTTCCATATTTGGTGATAATCATCACCAAGCTGTGATATTGATGTGGGTGAAGCAATCACGTATATATATATATATATATATATATATATATATTTAATCCTTGAAATTTGGAATATTCTTTGATTTTATAAAGAACATTCTGAAGAGGCATTTGACGATTGGTCAAACATAGTTCTCATATGCTTTCTCCTGAATATCATTGAAATTGAAGTCATTTTCGTATAATTCTGTTTTTTTATTCTTTGTGAAGTATAGTATTGGCTGCTCAAGATCAGAATAAATTATCTCTTCTTTATATAGAGCAAAGATCAATTTTGATTAAATCATGAAATAATTCTTCAATTTCAGTATTGAATACTACTGACAAATCTCAGTACAAGCTGATTTGTATAATCGATTGATTCTTAGCAATAATCAATGAGATGAGATTACATTCATTGTGAGAACTTGAATTCTTGTATATCAAATTCTGACACAGGCAATATTGTTTTCATGTTATATTGCTGAAAACACATTCAATGGACCAGAAGCTGATGCTTTTGTCCACCTGATCGGTCGCCCAGCAGCTATAAGTACCCCCTGATTGCGAACCAAACAACTACGTGAAGTCTAGCTACGAGCTACACAAACTACAATATTTCTTTCCTCATTCTGGAAACTTAATAAATTTATCTATTGATACACATTTGTCAAAGAGCTGTAAATGATGTATATTTGTAAAGAGATTGATATAAGTTGGTATTTGTTTTATTTTTGTAGTTATTAACAGAAGGGAAGTTATTTGATTTGCAATCATTATTGAATAGGAAACTTGAATTTTTGTCCCAATTTAACAAAAAATTCTGGCGCCCATTCAAATTCACAATTTCTAAAACTTTGCTTGAAACATAAAAAATGTGAAACTAGCAAGGCGGTCCAAAGAACTCCACACCACTCTTCACTGAATAGTCTGGGCATTCTATTACAACAATTAACTAGTCAAACCAAATAAAAAATCTCGAAGGCAACACAAAAACTATAATGAATTAAAATTTCATGATGCACAAGAAATACGACAATATGGAACAAGGCAAGAAAAAAACAACCTACAAATCTTCAACTACAAGGAAACTGTGGGAGAAAATTTGAGAATAAACATAATCAAATTGTTAATGCAAAAATGGCAATCAACATAAACGATGCCGATATAGAACTATGCTACAAAGTCGGAAAGAAAACAGAAACCCGATATAAAACAAGACGAATTTCAATGAAATTCGGAACATATGATTTGAAAAAAATCATATATGGCAAGAAAAAATTACTGAAAGGAACCGCAGTCGTTGTGAGGGAAGATTTAACAAGTATTAGGTTGAAAATTCTCAATAAAGCTATGGACAAAACATCATTACAAAACGTCTGGACCTACGAAGGATTTTTTTTGTCAATCATAAAAACAAGATTCGTATTTTAAGATCAAGTGAAGTCTTCGATGAATTATTCGAAGCAGGAGACTAAATGATGCCGTTATACACCCATACCAACTAGCTGAATTCCTTAATAGATAATAATATGGTATTCACTTTTACTACTATGAACTAAGGAGATTTCGAACAATGTCATTTCCGGTTACTCATTGAGAAACTATACATTTGTTTATATACAGTAATACCCATACTATTTATTTTGAATAATATCAGACCATTACCAATACACATATGTTTATACGTTCAAATACTTTAATACAAAATGATGGAATTTTTGGATCTATTAGATAATCAGCAGGAAATCGAAACTCACGAATAAATGATTTTCGAATGTATCTTCTTACAAAGAAGAATGTGAAGAGAGTTCTAACCGTCATCCGTTTCAATATCAGAAGCATCAATAAAGAATTTGATGAACTAATAATCTATTTAGAAGAGGTAAATAAGCAAATGGACATAATAATTTTTTCCGAAACATGGAAGGTCGAGTCGGTAAGTGATTATTCAATACCAGGTTACTCAACATATTACAATAATTCTAAGATTTATCAAAATGATGATGGTCTGTTGGTGTACACCAGAGATCATATTACTGCTAATATCGGAATAATTCCAATAACAGAAACTAAATTAACACTAATCTCAATAACTGCTGATCTATTGGAATGACAGCATCTTATGAACTACCCTCTATCAATACTCGGATTTATCTGCATAGCATAAGAAACTACATTTCTGAAATAAAAAAATAATAATATTGACGTATTTGGAGGCGACATAAATTTTAATTTAATGGATGAGTTTTTTGGTTGTGTCAATGAATACCTCAACATCCTGGCTCAAAGTTGTTACAACCGACACACAAAGTATAATAGATCATAAATTCGTTCGTGAATATAATGTGAATCAAAACATTCTACTAACTTCGGCGAACCGATAACACTGACCACTATCCAGTAAGTGTACTTGGAAATAGCAAGAACAATACGATCACCTTCCGATAATGAACCAAATTCAATTGCATTAAATATTTTGAATTTCAATAAATTATACACATCATCAAGTGGGGAAATATGGGAAGAAGTAATGAACATCAATGAAGCACAGCTCTGTTATAATGAATTTATTGAAAAACAAGGAGTCCATTTGAAAGCAGCATCATATTCTTATAATACCGAATATAAAAAATATCAAAAAATCAAACCATGGATCACCACTGGACTGATGACCTCAATACGGCAAAGGGATCACCTGAAAAAGAAATTATTAGATAGATATTCCCAGGAAAGAGAAAATGAATATAAATCATACACAAATCAATTGAACAATATAATGAAGCGAACAAAGAATGAATATTATTGAGAAAAATGAAATACAGTGAAAGGGAACAGCTAATGATATAACTGGAAAAACGACTGAATAAAATAAAAAATCAATAACATAACTTTCAGAAATAGAAATGGAGAGCCAATTTCCGATAATAAAAATAATCCCAGTAATTTCAACAATTACTGTACATATTGGAAGTGAATTGGCAAAAAAAACATTAAAAAAATTTAAAACTTACCTGAACATTTTCTCAAAGGCACCCTCAACAAGAATCGATGTTTCTAAGACCAGTAACACAAAATGAGCTGATGGAAATTATATTGAACAAACCTTAAAAAGTAGACTTGCAAACTACCTTAATACGGAAAAATCACTGACAGACAGACAAATCGGCTTCATTAGCAATTCCACTACCGAAAAAGCCGTGCTAGATTTCGTTAAAAAAATTGTTGGAGCCTTGGACAGATCAGAAAAATGTTTAGCCATGTTTCTAGATCAGGCGAAGGCATTCGATACCGTTCAGCACGGCATGCTATAAAAAAAACTGCAGGAATACGGTATTTGTGGCCCAACACATAATATTTTGGAAGACTTTGTATCACATAGGACACAGGAGGTCAAAGTTGACGATAACCTGAGTGAGGCAATGGAAATTGAAACAGGAGTACCGCAGGGAACAGTTTCGGGACCCATATTGTTTCTTGTTTACATCAACAGTATTTGCTTCACCAATCATTTTGAGAGTCATCTCATATGCGGACGATACACCACTCATATTCACAGGTAGTAGTTGGGAGGAGGAATCTCAAAAATCAGAAAAGGGACTGAGAGATATCCTGATACGGCCCAATCACAACCTTCTGAGTCTCAGTGATGAAAAAACTCAATTAAGTCGCATTCACCCTAATACAGATTATTCAACCGGGACAAAACATAATCCATATCCATGACAAAGACTGCACTAATACAATAAACTGCAATTGTGCTGTTATAGAAAAAATAAAAATGATCAAGTACCTGGGAGTTATTGTGGATCAGTATATGAGATGGAATGACCATGTTATTATGTTGTGAAGTGGCTTGAATATTTAACAAAAAAAAATCTATGAATTGAGAAATATCTTGGAGAACAAACATTTGAGCACCATATACTATTTTCCAGCAGAATCTGTAATGAGATATTGATTACTGCCTGGGGCGGTACATCCAACGATTCCCTGAATATCCTTCAAACAACTCAAAACACCATTTTGAGAATTATTGTTTGAGAAACCTAAATTGTTCTCCACCGAATTTCTGTATAAGGAAACGCAATTATTGAAAACAAGAGACATCCATAGCATGGGTGTTCACAAACAAATCCACACTTCAATCGACACACAAAGAAAAACAAACAAGATTCGTCACAACTTCATACAAACCTACCGACATTCAATAATAGTCACACACAGAGAGGTATTTTTATCACGTTCCAAAATTATTCAATCTCCTGCCAACCAGCATAAGAAACATTTCCAATCTCAATAAATTCAATAACTCAACCAAAACATTCATTATGTTTACTACCGAACTTCTCGACTGATTCGGATAAATATAAATTATTCTCGACAAGCTCCTCACCTCTCTTTCTGTTCTGTTTTATCATTTTCGATACTCATTACTTCATTTTTCTATATTCATCGCAATTACGTATACCTATACAAGTATATGTGTATATAATAATGATAATAGGACGTTTATTAATCCAAATTCACAACATAACAGATAAAAACTTTTTAACACAAAATCAAACCGACGAAAAAATCAACTGAAAAGCAAAAAGTAAAATAAACCTTAGTCTAAATGATAATTGAGCTCCCTAACTAATGTAAAAAACTGATTTTGAGTCGGCGCCGAACAAACTAGCAATTGAATTAGGTGATGCGTAAAATGATGGCAGCGAGATGCACGGCTGCGTTTTAATGACTTCTTTCATAGATAATGATCTTCGATAATTGTTTGTTTGGCGCCGACTCAAAACCAGTTACTTACATTAGTTTAGGAGCTCAATTATCATTTAGACTAAAAAGGTTTATTTTATTTTTTGCTTTTCAGTTGATTTTTTCGTCGGTTTAATTTTTTGTTGAAAAGTTTTTATTTTTTACTTTTCAGTTCCGTATTTCGTCGGTTTAAGTTTTTGTTAAAAAGTTTTTATTTTTCAATTTTTTGTTGCTGAAATCTACTAATTACTACCTACTCAATTTTTGATTACTTCCAAAATACTTACTTATCTAGCTTACCTCAACTATTACCTATCAAATAATATGATTTTTTATTTCAATTACTTATTATATAATGTAAATTAATTCTGAGAGTTCTGGTTAGTTGAATTCGTCACTTTGTATATAATTCCATCCTTTCATAGAATGTAATCATTTTGACGGATGTAGGAGGGTCTGTCGATGTCAACTACATATGTGTGCCAAAGTTCACAAGTGAAAAATCAATTTTCCCCTATTTTTCTACCCGTAAGGGTGGATAATTCCATTCGAAATCCAAATATGATCAACTATGAGGTACACCCTATCTGATGAAAGAAGAATCATCCAAATCGAAGAACCCAGAACAAAGTTATGCCTGATTGAATCGGTTAACGGACCAGAATTCAGAGGGTGAGTGATCAATATCCTTGATTTCGCTACCCTTAGGGGTGGATTTCACTTAATAAATTCGAATGGGACCACTTTCGAAGTAAACCCTATCCACTGAAAAAAGAATTATCGGAATTGGACGCCTCAATAAATAGTTATGCGTGATCATACATAAAAAAATATGATGGAAAAAAAAATATACGGGTCGAATAGAGAACCTCCTCCTTTTTGTTTCCGTCGGTTAATAAAGAAATAAATCCAGTAATATTCGAAATAGGTGAATTTGCGATCAAAAGGCTTATAAATTCAGCTTTCTGATACGAAATCAGGTGATGTTAAAACCTAGTAAAAACTAAATTTTGAATACTAAATCACATAACACATACACAACAATCTTGAATTGTAAATATTTTGAGAGCCTTTCTTTCAACATATTTCTGAAAGATACAATCGATTGTGAGAATTCAGTGATCTACAAAAAAATATTTTGTTGTTTTCTCCCATCTGGTAATGGCAATTCCGTCGTTTATAACTCAAAAATAGAATCGGAGCTAAAATTGTGGCAAAATAAAGGTAAAGAAAAAACCTCCCGGATTTGAGTATACTCGATATTTAAAATTAATTTTACAACTTTTGCTAACTCTGTCCTGTGATGTAGCTTCTGCAGAAAGGTCCTATTTGGCTTAATAGTCTAATTAACAAGTTAAAAAACGAGTTAATTCTTGTTTCCGGTCCTAGGAAAATGTATCCCGAGCATTTATAAGCACATATAAAATTGAAATTGTTATTAACAAAATAAGATGAAAAAAAAAGATATTCAGTTTTTCGTTGATAACTCAAAAACTATTGATATTAATGAAAAACTCGAGACTCCCAGGATTCTATCTCCATTATTTATAATTTTTATTCAACGCCGAAAATAGGTCTCCGCGTCGTCGTTACGGCATGAGCGCAACACCGCAGGAGACAGTATATCACACAAAATAATTTTTTATAGTAATCAATATTAATTTAAAAATTCGAAAAGATTATGGTTATCAGAACATTTGAAAGAATGAAATCCCGTTGGAAAAAAAATTATGTCGATTTTTCAAAAAGTTATAAGATTGTCGAAATAACAATTTAAATAATTGACCTATAAATTTTTTGCTTTTTGGAGTCCTTTTTACACGCTTCATATTAGCTTCACTTGTATGTTTGTTTGTTTGTTTGTAACCGACTCCTTTGGGCGCGATTTTGACCCACTTTAAACGGTCAGATTTCCTTCAAACTTTGTAGATTTATCGAGAACCGATGACAATACACTAATTTGATAAGATTATTCCATTTTCTGATTTGCAAAAAAATAATAAGAATAGTAGCTTTGTTGAACATCTGGCTATACAGGGTGTTGGGACAACCACACACCTGACTACCAATGTTGACGCCTGGACTACGGGGTGTTGTGATTTAACCCACCACACCTGTAATACCAGACGTTATTCGTTAGGTTGGAAAAACGGTATTAAGAGCAATCGACTGTCTGAAGAAGGTCGATACTGAAACTAGGTCTGGAGCGGCTCAGATCTGATTTCATTTCTCTTAAATACCGGAACATGGGCTGTTTATTCAGGAAGTACTACCGTTCAGAAAGATTCGAAAGGTTATTCATAAAAGAAAATAAATAAAGGACTGCACTCATAAAATGTTAAAATGTAATATATATTTAATAAAACTTCACACAATTCTCTCAATCGTCTATGGACGAATGATAGGAAACAATATTCATACAAAGAAAACTAATTTAGCGTATTGGCAGATAATTCTGCAATGATCGTCACAATAGAAATAATTTTACTAAAAGAAATCTTGCAATCAAGTGCTGCAAACGACTAACAATAATTCTCTTTTTGAAAACTTGGTGATCTTGAAAACTATGGACATACTTTATAGACACATACACATTTTAATGGGTTGGGTTTTGCCATAAACATAAGTACAGAAATACAAACATGAGACTCACCCTGTTTAACACTTATTCACTGGAGTAGTTTTAAACGGCAATTAGCTTAGAAGTTATTATTATCAGTTCGTTTTCTCCCGCGTCAATCGGTTATTCTAATTAATTCGTCCGGTATATTCGTATACAGATAAAGTTTTTCTAAGTGATCGTGAACCATTGAAATTTCGGAATCCCGTTACTATCTCTGTTTTGGAAGCTTTTACAATTTGTGGAAACTATATTGTTCACTCGTGTTTTTACTAGGAGCTTCAATACTTGATTTGAATCGGCTGAGTTTCTATGTTGGCTGAATTTTACTACATTTTATACCGCACTTTTGAGAATGACATGTTCTCCGAAATATTTTCGTATTATATAAGTGATTACTGAATGAGGTACTGCTTTGGACTAACTTGCATTCTAACCTTACTTTGAGGTTACATGCTCTTTGTTTCACTGTATAACAACGAACCGAATTGAATGAATTGAATATTGACATGAAGCTCACGTTTTATAGTGTCGTCCGCACGGGAGCTAGTAGGCGGAGCTTAGGTTGTTGTGAAGTCGTAAAACTGATAAAGGGTCTTGTTTTTCTAACCCGTTCTAGCTTATCTATGTTATAATTGGATAATATTTTACTGAATGACAGGTATTTACGATCGCTTGCGTTATCGCTGAGTTAATGACCAACAAGTGTGTTTATGAATTTCAGAGGTGTCTCGACTCCCGGTGATTTATAAGTTGTTTACCTCGTCTTTCAACTGCTCAGTGTTTATCGACTTAGTTTTGGTAATTATTTAAACTGACTTCCTTATCTCGCTGTGACTGTAACGGGTAGCAATAAAAAACTTTGTTTTTTTTCTCCTAGATGAGTCATGTAAGCATTCGGTATACAATGGTTACGTCTTGGTAATTATCTTTTAAATGCATTTCTGTAATTACAGGGCATAACAGCTTTCATAAATAAACCAAACTGAAAAGTAGGAGATAAATAATAGTTTAAAAAAACTAAAAAACATGCTTTCATGAAAAACCAAACTAAAAAAATAGAAATTAAGAAAAAAAATTATTTTATTTAAAAAAAAGAGTGGGGTGCATGGTATCGCCTCGGCCAACAATTACCTGTGATCTGAGACATTTCTCACTTTACTGCCCTAGGTGTGTAATGTACTATATAATTATTGATACCATGCACCCCACGCTTTTTTTAAATAAAATACATTTTTTCTTTATTTCAATTTTTTCAGTTCGGTTTTCTATAAAAGCGTGTGTTTTAGTTTTTTCAAACTATTGTTCATTATACAGGGTGTAACTGAATAAGTGTAAAACATTTAAGGAGGTGATTCCTCATCGAAAAAAAGATAGGATCTTTCATATAAAGAAACTTCATTGGAGCATCCCTTGTTAAGATACAGCCCCTTAAAGGGGGTACATAAAATTTGTATAACAATTTTTTTCACAAGCACTGAAAAAGTTACAATATTGAAATTAACCTGACGTTTTGTACTACCAAAAAGACACTTAGCCAGTAATTTATTTGGTTTACCCCATGGTTGTAAGGTGAAAACGCAACCCCTAAAATTTATTTCCAATGTAACTTTTGTCTTATTATTTGTTTACCATTTAAAAATTTATTTCCGATAGCCTGTTTCATTCTAAACAAAAATGTCTCTTGGTTTTACCCAAAATAAACCAGTAAGCAGCAAAACATTATTTTACGAACAACTACAGAGATACATCGTCATAAATGCGAACTGGATTTATTGTTATTTTGTAGTTAGTACCTGCATTAAACGATTAAAGGGTAATAAACAAAACTAAGTTATTAATAACAAAACACACAACATGTAGAAATCATAGTGAATGTTCAATATGTCTACCTTCAAACATTACGCATGCGTCTAGACGTCGGCGCATTGAGCCACGTATTCGCTCAAATACTCCTGGAGTCTCACTGATTACCCTGCACGCATCGATGATGCGGTTTCTTAAGTCCTCTACATCGCGAACAGGAGTACGATATACCAAATGCTGTGAATGGCCCCAAATAGAGAAATCGAGAGGATTGAGATCCGGGGATCGAGCGGGCCATTTATGTGGTCCTCCTCGACCTATCCACTGATTTGCATATGTTTCAGTTAAATGCTGACGTGCTACTTGACTAAAATGGGCGGGAGCCCCATCATGCATAAAAACATATCCCTTCTGACGCCCAAAGGAACTTCCTCCAGCAGTACTGGATGCACTTCTCTTAAAATTGAACGTATGCCTCACCATTTAATCGAGGAGGTAGAAAATGAGGCCCAATTAAATCATCCCCAATAACCTGAGCCCACGTTAAGAGAAACTGTTCTTGATGGCTAGTTTCGACAATAGCGTGAGGGTTTTCATCAGCCCATATGTGGTAATTATGAAAATTAATAATCTTGTCCCGAGAAAAACTACATTCGTCTGTGAATTCTATCGTCTTCAGAAAGTCACAATTTCTTCTAATCATTTCCAGCATCCAATTGCAAAATTCAAGACGGTTCGGAAAGTCTCGCGGTAACAGTGCCTGTACTCGTTGCAGATGGTAAGGGTATAAGAGTTGTTCCTTTAAAATTCGAAATACCGTCATATGATCAACATTTAGCTAGGAAAGCAAACTTTCAGTACTGGTAGTAGGTTGTTCTTCAATCAAATTAAGTACTGCTTCCTCAAGCTGTGGTGTCCGTATTTTCGATGGCGACCACAATCCTGCGTTCTTTTGTCGAATGAACCATATTCTCGTAATCGTTGATGAAGTCGAGCAAATATCTGTGAAGGATGCTGCCGTTGAGGATACATTTCAGCATATCTTCTAGAAGCTTCTACCCATTCCCTGCGACAGACCGTAAACGTAATGCATATCAGCCATTTCTCATTTGTATGCCATTTTATTAACAAGTGAATTATTAAAGTAACAAATTAAGAACAGAACAACAACACACAAATAGTATTAAATTCTAATTTCGAAAATTAACAAACTGACAGAGTAATTACCAATTTAATTCGTCACTATAGCTAATAGCGACCTACTACATAGATTAGTTTCGTATTATCGCATTTATGACGATGTATCTCTGTAGTTGTTCGTAAATAATGTTTTGCTGCTTTCGTTTATTTTTGGGAAAACCCAAGAGACATTTTTTTTTAGAATGAAACAGGATATCGGAAATAAATTTTAAATGAAACAAATTAAGCAGTTTTGAAATAAATTTAGGTTGCGTTTTCACCCTTACAACCATAAACCAAAAATTACTAAGGTCTTTTGGTAGTACAAACGTCAGGTTAATTTCAATATTGTAACTTTTCAGTGCTTGTGAAAAAATTGTTATAAAATTTTATGACCTTTAAGGGCTGTATAATAATACAAACCACACACCAAACGCATTTTTTAAATAAAATAAAACCTATCTTTTTTTCGATGAGGAATCACCTCCTTAAATGTTTTACACTTATTCAGTTACACCCTGTATAATTATTGATACCATGCACCCCACGCTTTTTTTAAATAAAATACATTTTTTCTTTATTTCAATTTTTTCAGTTCGGTTTTCTATAAAAGCGTGTGTTTTAGTTTTTTCAAACTATTGTTCATTATATACATACTTAACAAGATCACGTCATTAAAGTTTATTCAAGTGTTATATTTTGTGTTTTATAATTTTTTGAATTATACAGTTGTTTTTGATCTAACAATGGATCAACTGACAAAAAAAATTTAATTGTTTATAAACAAATAGACAAGTATAATATTTAAAAAAAAATGATTTCTTACCATTCTATTGTCAAGACAAAATGATTTAAAAAAACCTCGAATAAATTTTGCAATCATTTATAATCGTTTTTTTCATATTTCGTTTGTTTAAATAATTGATTAAGAATTGTTTTTCTCTTAAAGGATCATGATTAGCATTTATCTATGGGTTAACAAAAAACATTTTTTTTTATCAATAATTTCATTGTTTATTAAGTTAACAATTTGTTATAAATGATTTAGACTGTTTATTTTTTCCTGAAGAAAAAATAATACGCATGATAAAAAAAACACTGAAAAAAATTGTCTTTAGTTTTTTATCGTGTAATATTTAAAAATTAAAGACAATTTTTTTTCAGTACTTTGTTACAGATGGCTTTTTTTGAAATTATTTTTACCTCCAGGAAAAAATAAACCAAGGATCACAAATTGTTCATAACAAACTTAATAAACAATGGAATTATTGATTAAAAAAAATTGTTAACCTATAGAGAAATGCCAATAATAATTTTTAAAGAGAAAACAAAATCCTTATTAATCATGTAAACAAATGAAATATGAAAAAACGATTATAAACAATGGAAAAAATTATTGAAGGTTTTTTTTTAAATCATCATTTTGTCTTGACAATAAAATATTGGGATTTTTTTTTCAGATATACTATTTGTTTATGAACAATTTTGTAACAAAATTTTTATAACATTTCATCATTTGTTCATTTGAAAAAAGTATAACAAACAAAATATAAAACTTTAATAAACATTCATCAGGTTATCCTGTTAAGTATGTATATACGGAGGGCTCCACCAAGCAAAAAATGTATAGTTCAATTATTTAAACTTTTATGTCGACTTTTGTAAAAACAGAGATTAGATAAAAATTAGTTAATTAACTTTCGAATAACTTTTTGAAAAATCGAAAAAAAAAATTAAATTTTTTTTTATTTATATTCAATACTATAAGAAAATTATTTTGTGTGATAAACTGTCTCCAGCGGTGTTGCGCTCATGCCGTAACGGCGGCGCGGACACCTATTTTCGGCGTTGAATAAAAATTATAAATAATGGAGGTAGAATTCCAGGAGACCTAACTTTTTTATTGGGAATCACCTCTTCTTTAACGATCTTTTTTCAAAAAGTTTCGAATATTAATAGTTTGGGAGTTATTAACGAAAAACGGAATATCCTATTTTGTTAATAACAATTGCAATTTTTTATGTAATGAATGCTCTAGATACAGTTTTCTAGACATCATTCCGAATTGAATGAGCTATCGCTGATATTTTCAGGGCTGGAAACAAGAATTAACCCGTTTTTAAACTTGTTAATTAGACTATATATAGGGCTTTTCACGATGAACGTTATTTAGAGGTTTCTGGCAAACCAGACATCGGATCATCCTCAAAATTCCACAGTAAGCATAAATTAATATAATCTACACGCCTAGAATTTGGGGACGATGCGGCGTTGCCGCTTCTACTATAAAGTAGCGCCTACTTTGATTTTTCAAATGGAAAACCCTGTATATAATATTATATTATAATTTCTCAATACTTTGTCAACAACTTCATGTACCATTTCCAAATACCTATCTGTTATCGTTTAGAAGATATAAATTAATTTTGTTTTTTTTTCGAACATGTACTTATATAAACGCTGATAATCGTGAACTATCTGGTACCAAGACGATCAAATTTGAAATGGAGTGGAGTGATACCATGAGGATCTTCACTCCGAGTCATATTTCCATTTGCCTCACACAGGGACTATAAAAAATGCAGATACTTTGTTCACATGAGAAAATGAGTGGAGGTCAATTTTTTTCAAATAGAACACCCCGTATATTTCCACATTTTGAGCCCCTACATCCATATTTAGATGGACTTTGTACGGATAATCCTATTTCGATTTCGAACCGTTTTCGAGATAAACTGTTTCAAACAGAAAATGACGTGATTTCCTTGTATTCATCACTTATTTTTGAAATTTAACAACTATTTTAATCTGCCTATGGCTGGTCAGGTTGACGAGAGTCATCGATATCTGTAGCCAAGCATCATCGGGCGTGGTTAGTACTCGAATGGGTGACCACCGGATAAGGAAGTTCCGAGTTAAATGCCATGATAACTTAACGTAGTAATATTCGCAGCATATTTTTTTTGCGATTTAGTTTTCAAAGTAGAAATCAGTAAATTTCGAAATTGATATGTATCTTGGAAAAAGCAATTTGTATGCATTGAGGTATTATGTCTCTCCCGCAACATTGAAAATCAATATTTTTAATAGTGTGTTTTGGGGAAAAAATGAATGATCCAATTTTAAAAACGTCAAATTTTTTTGTTGGTGGTTTTGACCGATTATGATACCAATTATAATTGGGGTTACAAATGAAGATTTCTTTGAATTTATTATAAGTTAGGGGTGATGAATTGGGAATTGCAAAAAGCATTTTCATAAAAAAGATATCCACAACTTCCGAAGCCGAATAATAATTGATAATCGACTACGAAAACTGTATTTGAATGGAACCTTCGCCAAAAAAAATTCGTAGAAGGCCCGAAGGGGAAATGATGATGACAATGGCATAACAGTTTGGGGATTTTTCTGCATTTCCAAAGCTTCTTAGACGAAAGTGAATGGGGAGTATACCCCAATGAAAATTATCGCTCTTAATAACAAAAAGGCATCCCTATAAATTGTACCCGTCCAACACTGAAAGACACTGATTTCCCTTTTCGTAGAGGGAATTTTGAATGTTGCTTGTCAAACCCGAGAGGATGAACATTTCCTGAAATGTCATAGGAAGATGAGCCAAGTTCACAAAAAATGGATTTTTCAATAGACAACAGTCATTATTGGTCGCCAGAAAACCCCACGTTCGCCAAAGGAGTTTTCAAGAAAGATAAATTTGATGTATTTTGTACCATAAAGAATGGGTCAATTTTTATATTGATTTTTATGTTGGAATTCGAATTTCTAAATAATAGGCCAGGAAAAAGTGTGGTACCAAATGGGGTGCTCCACCCCATAATTTTGTTCAGTGCGAAGTTTCAACGAAATCTCGAAGACAGATGGATTGGTTTAAAATGGACCTTCCGGCCTCCATATCACCACAAGATGGCAATTAATTAGATCATTTTTTGGGGTTTCTTGAAATTATGGTTTACTCCAACCCAGTAACAACAATGGAAGATGAAATCGAGAGTTAAACCCATATTTTTAACCCGACTCAATCAGGAGCGCTAACATGAAAATCTTTAAAAAAATTACGTTTGTTTATGAAGAGGGGGAATGTGTTTGAACATATTCTGAAATACCCCGACAATTGAATAACTTAGTTATCAGAAATTTTTTTCAGCGTGTAAAAGCGTTAATAAACCATTTTGAAGAGAAGTTTCATTTGATGATTGAAGAGTTTTTTAATGATTATTAATAAATTGTATTCTGTGATTGTGAAGGAACATTGAACGGAATCTGTTAAATTTCAAAAATAAGTAGAATACAAGGAAACCACGTCATTTTTTTGAAACAGTTTATCTGAAAAAAAAAGGTCGAAATCAAAATAGGAATCTGAAAAAAAAAATTAAAATTGATACAGAGCTCAAAAAATATGGAAACAACAGGGTGTTCCATTTGAAAAAATTGACTTCTCATTTCTTCCCTGTGAACAAACATCTGCATTTTTAAAGCCCCCCCAAGGAAATAAAAATAATGGGGAAGATCCCCGGTATCACCCACCCTTTTTAATTTGATCATTTTAAAAAGAGTTCAAGATATTTTGGGAATAAAAAATTTTTTAAAAAAAAAAACAAAAAATTTAATTTATATTTTCAAACGGAAATAGGTTAAAAAAAATGAATTTTGGGGAAAATGAAAAAATCTAATATGATTTATATACAGGGTTTTTCCTTTTTGAATTAAAAATGCAAAAGTAGGGCCCGATCGTCTTTTTTAGGCGTGGGGGTCAAAAATTTATGTCCGTGAACTCTTCGGGGGGATCCTTTTTGGTTTCTAAAAATTCCCCCCATCGTAAAAAACCCCCGTAACGGGAAAAAATAAATAAACATGACGGGGAACGTTTGGGAGGTTTCCCCTTTTTCCCTCCTGCAAATTTTGGTGAGGGAAATAGAGTTTAAAAAAAAACCAAAAGAGTTTGCCCCCCCAGTTTTGATTTTTAATCCCAAAAAATTTATTTAAAGTACTTTTATTGGATTTGCCCCACCATTGGTTTAAATTTGCCTGGAACTTTTTTAAGTTGGTTGTTCTTTTGGCCCCCCCCGTATTTTTTAAGATTTTTTTTTCGTTTGTTTTTTTCATAAAGAAAAAGAACCATTTTTTTTTTATTTTTTTTTCAGTTTGTGTATTCAATGTTCGAAGACAAAATTTTTTAAAGGAATTATTGAATGTTTTTATTTTCGGGGTTTTTTAATTTTATTTTGATTTTTTTAAAATTTGGGGGCCCACTTAATTTGACACCCCTCCCCCAAATTGCCGATCCGCCCTTGAGGGTAGGGAAAAAATAATTTTAAAATATTTTTATATATCCTTCGTTGAACATACTTGTTTATGTTATTTTCATACCGAAGTTGAATAATATGGTTTACATTGAATATGGCCCATCAATTGATATAATATAACGAATATTTTATCGGGAATAAAATACCTTTACTGTGGTGGAGGAGTTTGGATAAATGATATATAGTTATAGTATTGCATGGTATAATGAAAAAATTAAATGTGATGGAATAAAATTGTCAACTTCCAAGGAGACATTGATGGCATTCTGCTACCTCGATATCATTTATAATAAACTATTTCACATCTAATTTTGAACAAAATAAAATATAAAATTAAACTTTTTGATTTTATTCTTAATTTTACATTATTTGCCTTGGAAAAATTATAAAAAATAAAATATACAGATAACAGAGAGAGAAAAAAACATGGACGGAGTATAATGTTTTTTCTCTACTTGGTGATAAATTTTATTCATTAAGTTTTACTTGTTTGTTCGTACCTTCAGTTTGGTAAGATTTTGCAAAATGAATTTTGACCAACTTTAGTAGTCCGATTATTTTGAAATTTAATTGTTCATATTTCCGGTGACAATGCATTAGGGAAATTTTGTTGGAGAAAAAAAAACAAAATGCGGCTCCAAGATGGCGGCGAAATTTGTGATTATGGTCCGATACGATTCAAAATTTGTATGTGGGGGTTTCCGTAGTCGAATATTATGGAATATTTGTCAAAATTCATGAACTCAAGATGACGTCCCCAAGAAGGAGGATGAGTTTTGAGTGTATATATATATATATAATGGAGTTTGAGTTTCTTGGGGTTTCGGTTCTTTTTGTGAATGACGAGTCTTCTTTTAGGAGATAAACATTTATTTCGTCGACGTTTTGACCGTGTCCACGGTCTTCTTCAGGAACTACAAATATATTTTACGTTGACACAAAGATCCAATATTAATGATGAAATGGACTTACCTATATATATATATATATATATATATATATATATATATATATATATATATATATATATATATATATATATATATATATATATATATATATATATATATATATATATATATAATATATATATATATATATATATATATATAATATATATATATATATATATATATTTATTTATATACAGTGCGACCCATTTGAAATGAAACCACCCCTGTGGAAAACGCATTTCTCCATCAATCTCAAAAAAAAAAATTATTTAAGCATCAAAAACTGTATCTTGACACAAATTCTTATAACTTCAGTTTTATTTCCAAGGCACACTATGATTTATTTTCTTTGTCAAAAACGGCATAAGTTTATAAGGCAATTTTACAAATTTGACTACACCACTGGATTTGTAGTCGTTGTAAATAAAAACCATGGAAATTTCGTAAGAAAATAATGGTTAACAACGAAGTTACAACAATTTCAATTTTGGAAACAAAGTATTTGATTATAATTCCATTTAGATTATAGACATATTTATGATCTGGCAACACCGTCGATACAAATAAGAATACCAGTGAACTTGTACAGTGAAAATATGAAGTCAATAGCTCATTCCGTTCCGTTGTAATAAAAATTTGACTAAGCCACTGGATTTGTAAATTATATTGCTTTGAAATCATTTATTCAAGTGTAGGTTATAAGTGTATTCGGAAAGAACAGAAAATTTGAAATTCATTCTGAAGTTATACAGTAGTACATTCTTCCATAGCCGATAGAAACGAAATGAACAGAACAAGTTTTAAAGTATTTATTCAACAATGAAACGTCATGCAAAAACTAAAACTAAAATAAACATTAGTTTAAAATTAAATATTTGAATTCTTGTGGCTTCTACCAAACCCCATTTAGTTCAACAACATTTATCTAAATCCCAAATAAAAAATAATAATCAAATACTTCTATTCCAGAATTTAAGTTGTTGTAACTTCGTTGTTAATCAATTTTTGTTCATGATGGTTTCTATTTATAGCGACTACAAATCCAGTGGTGTAGTCAAATTTGAAAACAAAAATTGCCTAATAAACTTTTGCCGTTTTTGACAAAGAAAAAACCATAGAGTGCCTTGGAAATGAAATTAAAGTTATGAAAATTTGTGTCAGAATACAGTTTTTGACTCTCAATATTATTTTTGAGATTGATTGAAAAATGCGTATTCCACAGGGGTGGTTCCATTTTAAATGGGTCACACTGAACATATATATATATATATATATATATATATATATATATATATATATATATATATATATATAACACGGACAGTCTTTGATATCGTGGTTATCACTGCACTATCTGCAAAAGTGCGTTATGATTATAACATACTAATATTATTACTATGTATGTATTTTCAGAAATCTTCTATTCGTGAAAAAAATTTTTTTTTTTTTAATAGGTGTATAGTAGAAACGGCTTGAAATACGCACATAAATGGAAAAACGTGTGACGAAATATAATCGTTTTGTATCTGAAGTATTTTCTCAAAGTGAAGTACAGACGTATAAAGTAAAAATGATTCCCAAATAAATGATAGGTCTTTTCTTTTATGTGTACCAACTATTTAGTTGATGTTATGGAAAATGAATAGCTATTTATTGATTTTTGGACAATAAAACGTATATCATTGTTTTTACCAACTCATGGTGATTTATTTTCGTTTCAAATTATAAATAGAATAACTAATGAAAAACCATTTTGAAGACAAGCTTTCATTCAAGCCGTGTACTAAATCGTATGAAATAAGTTCAAGTCATCGCTGACAACGATTTAATTATTTTTTGTTGAATTATTTGGTTTCGAAAACCTTGTCCCGCGAAGTGTTCATAAAAAGGTACCAATTGATTTCATTGGATCGAAAACTCCGGAAACAAAAAAAAAATCCGGGACAGAGATAAATTCCGGGAATGGAAAAACTCCTGGGCGAAAAAAGAACTCCGGGTTGGCAATAATCGCCGGAGGCGGCAATAAACTCCGGGGACGTTAATAAAATCCGGGGCCTCCAAACCAGGCACATCCAACCAGGACATGAAAAAAGTCCCATAGAGAAGGCCTCTCACGACGTGGTGAAACCCACTGGAGATGACTCTCTGGGTGTGGGTAATCCACTTCGGAGTCGACCCCAAGACCAACAGGGCATTATACACCCCCTCGGAGATGATCCACTTAGACGAGGCGAACCTCCATGGAGATGGCATCCACAATCCAAGCGCCAAATAGCTCAAAAACACTCGAGCATAAAACATTCCCAGAAAGGGTAAAGGTACCCCAGAGAGGCCTCGACGGATCCGCTTCCTTCCCACCAAGGATATGACAAAATCCCAAGGAAACAGTTCAACCCGTTTCCACCATATCACTTCGCACAACCTAGGATGAAGAAGTATGGAGATATCATTTCAATTTTAATAAATATTTAAGGTGCATTCATTCCACCCAACCATCCCGAAAAAACAAAAATTCATACAAAAATCCACAAAAACAAACTGACAAACGCTACACTGATAAAAATGTTTTCTCCCAGACACGTACTCTAAATAAAATGTGAGATTATAATGAAATGAAATAGGAAACAAAATATATTAGAAATGTAAATTCATATGCGCACAGTTTTCCGGAGCAGATATTTCAGATCGCCGAATGGCCGGAATTGAAGGAGTACCTACTAAAAAAGCATCTCTCCTCATACCAAACAAATAAAATCACTTTCAGAATTGTGGAATTTGATAAATTGAGGGAATATATAGTACTGTCCTTGAAAAGAATCAAAATTCTGTTGCATGGACATTCTAGTTCACAAGCACACTTGTTACGAATTCTAGAATCTTTTTGAAACAGTTCTAGTTGCGGTCAAAAAAATTGCAAAAGATATAAAACAATTTATCAAAAAAGGATTTCGTTTTTTGGCGAATACCTCAGAAACTATTGAAGTTTTGCAAATTGAAAAAAAAATATAATCAAACAGCAGGAAATTTACTAAAAAAGTACATTGAGAGAATATAATAATTTAAAAAAATATTATTTTTTTAAATATCAAACAAATGATTGATTGGTAAGTAACACTTCGCACAACTTAGTAGGAAGAAGTATGGAGAAAGAAGACAGATATCATTTCAATTCCAATAAATATTTAAGGTGAATTTATTCCACCCAACTATCCCGGAAAAACTAACTTAAAAGACAAATATTCATACAAAAATTTACAAAAACAAACTGACAAACGCTACACTACACAATCAAAAATGTTCTCTTCCAGCTTTACAACACGTTCTCTGAATAAAATGTGAGAATATAATGATATGAAATAGGAAACAAAATATTTTAGAAATGTAAACTCATATGCACACGGTTTTCTGCGGTTTTCCGGAGCAGATATTTCCGACCGCCGAATGGCCGGAATTATAGGAGTACTAAAAAAGCCGCAGCTTTCCTCATACCAATCACTTTCAAAATTGTAGAATTTGATATATTGAATAGGAAATATATAGTACTGTCCTTGAAAAGAATCAAAATTTCACAAGCACACTTGTCACGAATTCTAGAAACTTTTTGAAACAGTTCAAGTAACGCTCAAAAAAATTGCAAAAGTTATAAACAATTTATCAAAAATGGATTCCGTTTTCTCGCGAATATCTCAAAAACTATTGCAGTTTTGCAAATGGAAAAAAATTAAAAATCAAACAGCAGGAAATTTACTAAAAAAGTAGACTGAGAGAATATAATAATATAAAACAAATATTATTTTTTTAAATATCAAACAAGTAACAACTTGTCGAAGTATAAACTTTATTACAATTCGCGCGGCAAGCTTTTTGAAACCAAATAATTCAACAAAATATAATCAAATCATGCTGTCAGCGACTTCAACTTATTTTATACGTTTTTAGTACACGGTTCGAATAGAGGCTTGTCTTCAAAATTATTTACAAATTTTGACAAAAAAATCATAATATTCGCCCCGAAAACCCCCACATACCAATTTTGAATGAAATAGGACCATTTATTTTTTTCTCTAACAAAAATTCCATAATGCCTTGTCACCAGAATCATGTATGTATACCTGCCAAATTTCAAATAAATCGGACGACTAGAAGTCGGTCAAAATTAACTTGCACGATTTGACCCTGAGCAACTAACGAACGATCGAACAAGTGAAACTAATTAAGAGCTTGTAAAAATAACAACATTTCAGTTATTACATCCATGAGAAGAGATAGTTCAAAACGAATGTACTCACCAACTTTCTGAATAACTCTATGGAGGCAAAAAATGACCAACACACCTGAGCACTTAGATCAAACTAGTTTCCATGAAACACTCCTTTCCCAAAATACCATTCAGCCCATAAATATCCTTTTATGAGGGCTATTGATGCCCTCTCTGAAATAGATTCAGAAAATTTAATTAATATTCAATGACACGGAGAAGATTATCCTTCCCAATTGAGTACTGTAATTCCTAGAACCCCGTCCCTTAACCTCGCTTTCTCTACCTCTGGACATACAATTTTATCTTCTAAAAAATAATCAAAACTTTATATTTTGTCAAAACTAATTACTACGCCAACCTAATTAAGAAGCGGGGGGAAACGCGTTGATTCTTTCACAATCTCTAATTCCCTTGCGACGAGAAAAATAATAGTTCCAGACCATACAACTTTTGTCAGCTGAAAACTCACAGGCCTTTTTTCTCCTAAGATAATATATATATATATATATATATTATATATATATATTATATATATATATATATATATATATATATATATATATATATATATATAAACTGGGTGTCCCAGTATACCTGTTCCAATGGATTATCTCAGCCATTTCGAAAGATACAAATTTGAAAATTTCATGATCTCCAATTCGTTCAAGGAACCTTCAACTGAGAAAAATAAAAAAACCTTCAACTGAGAAAAATTAAAAACCGGAAGTGACTTTCAATTTCTGTTTTTCTCAGTCGAAGGTTCCCTGAACGAATTGGAAATCAATGAAATTTTCAAATTTTTATCTTTCGAAATGGCTGAGATAATCCATTGGAACAGGTATACTGGGACACCCGGTATATATATATATATATGTATATATATATATATATATTTATATACCATATGGCCTATCTGGTCAAATAATTTTCTACCTATTGGAGTCTGTGTTATAAAAGACTTGAAAAAGCCTGGAGGCTTCCAGGGGAAACGTCGTCCCAAATTATAAAAAACACAGATTCTACACTGGTTTTTATTTTTATATTCATACAGAACCAATCCCCAAGAAAAGTACCCCCTATGATATATAATATATATATATATATATATATATATATATATATATATATATATATATATATATATATATATATAATAATAATCTAGAACATACAACTTCTATCAACTGAAAACTCACAGGCCTTTTTTCTTCAAAGATAATATATATATATATATATATATATATATATATTATACACATATATATATATATATATATATATATATTATACACAGCAACATCCGTAGTATAGCAAATAATTTCGATGAATTATCGATCCTCTTAAATTCGCTGAATGAGTCCTTTGATTGTATAGTCCTTACTGAAACACGCATGGTTCATGATATCTAAATCTACAATATCCCCGGTTACAAAACACTGTATAATTTCGGACAGTTGAACCAAAACGACGGAGTTATAATGTTTGTGAAATCGGAAATGTACGACTCTCATACCGCAATTGAATTAAACGATAGTTTTCTTCTAAAAGTCAAAATGAAGGTACATGACTCAATTTTCATAATTAATGGTATATAAAGATCACCAGCTACATATATTGATTATTTTGTAATGATTTGAATAACATTTAAAAGAGAAAAAATTAAAATTTCGACTTTTGTTTGATAATTAGCGATATTAATATTAATTTACTAAATACTTCGCGTGACTCCGAGTACTACACAAAACTCCAGCCCATGTTTGGACCATATGTTTATGAAATCAAAATATCATAACTATGACACAATCTCACCAATTATCTATGAAACAGCCGTTACAGATCATTTCACGACTTAATTCAATAATTCAACTTGTACCACGGACAGTCTTTGATATCGTGGTTATCACTGCACTATCTGCAAAAGTGCGTTATGATTATCACTTACGAATATTATTATTAGCTATGTATTTTCAGAAATTTTCCACATAAGTGAAAAACATATTTCAAAATCTCTTTTTTGAATAGGTGTATAGTGGAGTCGCTTTGAAATACGCACATGAATGGAAAAACGTCATTCATTCTCAAAGTGAAGTACAGACGTATAAAGTCAAAATGATTCCCAAATAAATAATAGGTCTTTTCTTTCATATGTACCAATTATTTAGTTGATGATATGGAAAATAAATAGCTATTTATTGATTTTCGGTCAATAAAACTTATATCATTGTTTCTACCAACTCATGGTAATTTATTCTTGTTTTAGTTTTATAAATAAAATAACTGAAAAAAACCATTTTCAAGACAAGCTTTCATTTAAGCCGTGTACTAAATCGTATGAAATAAGTTCAAGTCATCGCTGACAACGATTTGATTATTCTTTGTTGAATTATTTGGTTTCAAAAATGCGCAGTGGTACCAATTACTTTCATTGGGCAGAATAGAAATCTCCATATCTAAAAACATTTCTCTACTTTCAATTGGAAGAAAGATATTTTGAATGAAATATATCGAAAGCAGAATTCTGTGACAGAATATTCGATAGGAAAATAAACTGAATAGTCGGATTTCCAAGATGTAACGTCTCTGATCTAATATAAACAGTTTTTCCAGAAACTGCACTCATTTTTTTTATTGAAGTCCTTCAAAAACGATATTTTTCGTGTTGATAGTCCCCTATGGTGACAATTCTTATGAAAAAGAGAAAACATGGTTGATTTGGAATCGAAGAAAAAAACTGCTTGACTATATGAACAAGTATCTAGGTGATCTGGAAATTTCCTACTTATCTTATATAATAAGAGATTATTTGATACTATACATTTGATGTACAGCATGAATTAATGCAAAATGGTGGGATTTATTCATAATGTTATTAATCCACAGTAATGACAAAATATAATTAAATCATTTTGTCAGCGACTTAAACTTATTTTATACGTTTCAGTACACGGCTTGAATGAAAGCTTGTTTTCAAAATTATTCACAAATTTTGACAAAAAATTCATAATATCCGACTTCGAAAACCCCCACATACCAATTTTGAATGAAATCGGACCCTTTTATTTTTTTCTCTTACAAAATTTCCATAATGCATTGTCTCCAGAATTATGTATACCTGCCAAATTTCAAATAAATCGGACGACTAGAAGTCGGTCAAAATTAACTAGCAAGATTTGACCCTAACGAACTAACGAACAAGTGAAACTGAATAAAAGCTTGTGAAAATAACAACATTTCAGTTATAAGATCCATAAGAGGAGATAGTTCAAAACGAATGTACTCACCAGCACAAAATGACCACTACACCAAAGCACTTCAAATAATAGTACTGTTTATAACAACACTTCTTTCCCTATGTACCATTCGGCACATACTAATCCTTTTATGAGGGCTGGTAAAACCCAATTTGGAATAGATTTAGAAAATGTAATTGATATTCGAACGCTCTGAGGAGATAATCGGAAAACCCACCGGCCTTTTTTCTCCTAAGATAATATTTATATCTACATAGATGTATATATATATATATATATATATATATATATATATTTACATCTCGCAGCAATTTTGCTTCCTTTCATAAAGCATACATTTTGCACCACCAGAAAGCAACGAATTACATGAAATATGAATGAATATACTGGTTCTATTGAGAAAAATATAACAAGTGTGGTATTTTACAAAGCTATATGTGAAAAAATAAAATATTTGAATTTCACATATTTCAGTCATTTTGACTCCGTAGATAGTCCGGTTCATTTTGAAATCGTTTATTCTCACAATTGCACCAAATAACGTCCCGCTGTATATTTTCAAGACACGTTACTGTCTATTTTGCTTCCAGCAGTGTTGCCAAGTCCAACAGTTGGAAGTAAATATTTCAAGATAAAATGAAATGTCAAATTCTTTCGCGAGACATGCAGAATTCTCGCATTCCCTCCAAAATTGGTTTGGAGAAATAGGTAGCGGAGGAATAATATGAAATAGCATTCAGTTTTATCGAAGAGAGAATAACAAACTCATAATTTTTGACCCCGAAAACCTCCAAATACCAGTTTTGAATCGAATCGGACCATAATCACAAAACTCGTCCTCTATCTTGAGGCCGCCATCTTGAATTTATTAGTTTCGACAAAAGTTTCATAATTTCCGACCCCGAAAACACCCTTCATACCAATTTTGAATTGAATTGGACCATAATCACAAAACTCGTCCCCCAACTTGAAGCCGCCATCTTGAATTTAGGAATTTTGACAAAAAATTCGTAATCTCCGACCCCGACAACCCCCATTCACCAATTTTGAATCAATCGAATCGAACCATAATCACAAAACTCGTCCACTATCTTGGAGCCGCCATTTCGTATTTATGAATTTTGAAAAACAATTCATAATCTCCGACCCCGAAAATCCCCACAGACCAATTATGAATCAAATCGGACCATAATTACAACTCTCGTCCGCCATCTTGGAGCCGCCATTTCGTTTTATTTTCCTAAAAAAAATTCGTAATGCATTGTCACCGGATGCATAATGCATTGTCAAAACTAATTACTACGCCAACCTAATTAGGAAGCGGGGGGAAACGCGTTGTTTCTTTCACAGTCTCCAATTCCCTTGCGACGAGTAAAATAATAGTTCTAGAACATACAACTTTTGTCAGCTGAAAACTCACAGGCCTTTTTTCTCCTAAGATAATATATATATATATATATATATATATATATATATATATATATATATATAAATATATATATATATATAAATAAGTATATATATATATATATATATATGTGGAGGGTAGTCTTAACTGACTAGTTAGTTAATATAAATAGTGTGTATGCTGAATTTTAAAATTTTTAAAAAAATTTTTTGGTAATAAATAATGAGAAATGTAAAACAGAGAAATGAACTAATGTTCAATTACCACACTTATTTGTTAATAATTAATAATTATTAATTAATAAATATGTTTTACATTTCTCATAATATATTACCATAATGTCAAAAGACAAAAAATATTTTTTACTGAACATCGTGTGATCCATTCTCACTTAAGTTGTAAGTATCACCAATTCACAAAATAATAATCTCTCATTAGTAATATTTAAAAAAAATTGTAGTTCCCTGATGGAATAAAACAATTCCGAAAGCTTGGACAAACTTACAAGTGTTTTTTTTTTTCGTATTGCTGCATTTCCCACTATTATATATATATGTATATATATATATATATATATATATATATATATATATATATATATATATATATATATATATATATATATATATATATATATAAAACACCATCGAACGACTAAACACAAGACATAATCCAACATCAAAGTAACTACCACTTTGTTACAGTTATATTTTTAATTATAAGTTCACATCAAACTAACCACATTTATAGCTCAACATCCCTAGATCGGGTCAATTTTCACAGGTAATTTATGCTCTAATCATTCTCCCAGTTTCCAAGTTAGTTGAAAAAACTCAAAATGGATCCCTATTTAAGGGACTTTGTTATAACTGAACTAGATTCGTTCTCTTTGGAAACTAATGAAGAAGTAAATGAAGTTTTAGAAATCAACAATCGACATGAAAATTTCAACACACAGCAACATCCGTAGCATAGCAAATAATTTCGATGAATTCTCGATCCTCTTAAATTCGCTAAATGAGTCCTTTGATTGTATAGTCCTTACTGAAACACGCATGGTTCATGATATCTAAATCTACAATATCCCCGGTTACAAAACACTGTATAATTTCGGACAGTTGAACCAAAACGACGGAGTTATAATGCTTGTGAAATCGGAAATGTACGACTCTCATACCGGAATTGAATTAAACGATAGTTTTCTTCTAAAAGTCAAAAAGAAGGTACATGACTCAATTTTCATAATTAATGGTATATAAAGATCACCAGTTACAGATATTGGTTATTTTGTAATGATTTGAATAACATTTAAAATAGAGAAAATTAAAATTTCGACTTTTGTTTGATTATTAGCGATATTAATATTAATTTACTGAATACTTCGCGTGACTCCGAGTACTACACAAAACTCCAGCCCATGTTTGGACCATATGTTTATGAAATCAAAATATCATAACTATGACACAATCTCACCAATTATCTATGAAACAGCCGTTACAGATCATTTCACGACTCTAGCCCAAATAGTTCCCAACAAATAGATGAAAAAAGGTTTTCCAATAAAATACAAAAAGATAACTGCTATCTACCACTGCTACGATCTCGACAACGAATAAACCCATAAAAACCAAATTAGATGAATGTACAAGGTATATGAAAATCAATAACAAACACAGAAAACGGCAAAATTGGATAACCAAATCTCTTGTAAATTACGTGAACAAAACAAAATATTTATATCATAGTTCAAAAAGTGACCCAAATTTTATCGCCCTCATCAATGAATATCATAATTATTAGAAAACTCTTGACAAAATCATCAGGGATACCAAAAAGACATATTACAGAGACGGTCTTGTAGAAGTAGGAAATGATCCTAAAAAACTCTGGAAAACTATTAATGATATATTGACCAATGAAAAACCTTCACCTATTAAATCTGTAATATCCAAAAACAATGAACAAATAACCGAACCTATCGAAATATCCAACAACTTCAATACATTTCTTTGTCTCTGTTGGAAATGGGTTGTCAAAAAAAAATCAGATCAGATCAGATCAGAGTTGTCAAAATGTCAGATTCACAGTATGGTTTCAGAGAAAATGTGTCTACGCAAGATCCAATTATAATACTGACATAAAAATATATCAATATCAATATATTGTTTGAATGAACTTGTAGATATTTTGTGCAGAAAGTGAATAAAAAACTAGTATTATATAAAATTATATACGTATAATATATATATTATATATATAATATATTTACTTATGGTACTTTTGGGTTCTGAGGACGTTGAATATATACCAGTCGTGATTAAAATAACCCTTTTTGCATATGTTTTTTTCTTGAAATTTCACAATACAATGGTCGAGTCTATTATGGGGACTATTAAAAGGTATTTCGTAGAAGATTTAGAAAACCCAATTGATTTTCGTTCGTGCTGAGAAGATAATCTTCTTAATTATTCACTGAAGTAGAAGCAGTCGGTGTCTCCTAATTCAGGTAGTTTTCTAACGGGAATGCATAATCGACAGAGTAATTTTACATGGACCTAGAAACGTTTGATTTTTTCGGAAACTAAGGAAAACACTAAATCAATCATGAAGCGGGTGGGAAAGCGTTGTCCTTTATTTCAATTCGCCAATTTCGGCATTATTTGAAACTAATTGAATTAGTTCATAAAAGGTTTTAACTTTCTTTATTCAGAATTGAAAAATACAACATTAAAGTTTTAAATATAAAATAATATCAAGATGAAAATCTTGATTGAATCCCGGGACTCGAAGTGATGGCGCATTTGCTGTTTCAGTTGGAGGAAAACCCGGAAAAACCCACAACACCATCAGAAATCAGATCATCAACTGAAAAAGTATTCTATTCAATTGTTTTTCAACATGTAAGATTTTAGCACAATCATAATTCATGATGTGATCGTTATCCATGACATGTTTCGTTGAGGAACAAGAGTTTTCTTTTAAAGTTCTACAATTGCTTTTATGGAATGCTATTCGTGATTTCAAACAATTTTTTGTTTGGCCCAAATATTTTTTATTACAATTTGAACAAGGAATTTCATAAACCACGTTGGACTTTTCGGTGATATGATCTTTTTGTTTGAATTTGGTATACAAGTTTTCCAATGGTTTTATTTTCTTTTGTGCAATTTTTCTTCATTTTTGAATACATTTATAATTTTAGTAGAAAGCTCAGGAATGTAAGGTATCGACGAATATGTGATATTATGTAAATGTTCATTTTGATGGGCTTCTGTTCAAATGACATCAGAAGTAGTATTATATAATAATTTTTCAAAAAAATTTTAAGGACATGAATTATTGGAGAGTATTTCATATAATCATTTAATATGTTTCTCTCTTAATGTTGGATGTGATATTTTCTCAATTCTATGTTTAAGACATAATAATGGATTGATTTTCATTCTCTTGGGTGACCTGGAAGGTAGTTCATGTATCTTCCTGAACTAGTGGGTTTCAAGTACCAATCCAGTATCATAGTATAATCTGATGTTCTGATTAAAAGAGTATCTAAGAAGGGTACAGAGCTATGATGTTGTTTCTCAAACCGTTAGTTGTATGAATGGATTATGGCTATTGAAAATAGACTGAATATATTTATTCATAAAAAAAAAAAAATTAAAATTTTAAAAATTAAAACCAACATTGAGAGAGAAAAATATGAAATTATTATATGAAATACTCTCCAATGATTCGTATGCTTCAAATTTTTTGAAAATATTATTGAATAATACTACTTCTGATGTCATTCAAGCAGAAGCCCATCGAAATGAACATTTACATAATATCACATATTCGTCGATACCTTACATACCTAAACTTTCTACTAAAATTATAAATGTATTCAAACATGAAAAAACTTGTAAATTGCACAAAAGAAAATGGAACCATTGGAAAACTTGTATACCAAATTCAAACAAAAAGATCATAGCACCGAAAAGTCCAACGTGGTTTATGAGATTCCTTGTTCAAATTGTAATGAAAAATATTTGGGCCAAACAAAAAATTGTTTGAAATCACGAATAGCATTACATAAAAGCAATTGTAGAACTTTAAAAGAAAACTCTTGTTCCTCAACGAAACATGTCATGGATAACGATCACATCATGAATTATGATTTTGCCAAAATCTTACATGTTGACAAACAATTGAATTAAAGATTTTTTTCAGAAATGGTTGAAATAAAATTACAATCTGACAATATGAATAAAAAAACTGATATTGATAACTTGAGTGAAATTTACTCGTACCTTCTTTTACCAAAAAACTATTCATTATTTGAAATTACCTGAATTAATACACCTCAGTATATACCTATTTTATTTGACTTCCATAATAAATGATTGTCAGTCATGAAATTTTCATGTCACAACATTTTTTAAGTTTTCCTTTATACATTTCTGATTATATAATATGTTCCTAAGATTTGATGTCCAAAGAAAATCTCAAATTGCACAGTATGTATACTATTATTATTTGAATATTTGAATGTCCATATTTTTACTTTGTAGCCCTCGAAAAAGCAAATGAAGATTTGCGAAAGCTCGGGTAGCAAAAAAGAGTGTACCTTCTTCAAGACCGAATCCCCGATAGATCCTTATTCTATAATAATAAGTCGGTCGAGATACTTTCCTATATATATAAATATATAAATATATAAATTTATATATATATATATAACCGGCTTTCCGGTTCTCTATTTGTTCTTCGACAATTACAAACTATCACTAACACGCATACACTAAAAACTATATACTTCGCGCTTTTTCACTCTCATATGAGCTACGGTGTACAACTTTGGGGGAATTCATGTCACGCCATTCAAATATTTAGGATGCAGAAAAAGGCATTGAGAATACTAGCAAATATTGGCCATAGGGATCACTGTCAAGATTTTTTCAAAAAACTTGGAATCATGCCACTGCCAACTCTATATCTCTACTGTGCTATAGTAGAGATGCACAAGAAACAGTCTTACATGGAAAAACAATCTCATATTCACGAACATAATACAAGAAACTGTGAACAGATCAGACTTAATCGATATCGTCTCCAATTATCCAAAAAGAATTCCCTTGATTATTCTCTATATAATATCCTACCACAAGAACTCAAAATGCTCAGTTTGAATTCTTTCAAGAAAACATTTAAAAAATACTTGTTGAGACACTGCTTCTACTCCGTCGATGACTTCAGATCGCATTACAGCATCAACAAACATCTCACATCTCCTTGAGTCATCAAACTTTAAAATTACCTTTGAAGATAAATACTGTATAGTTTATCATTTTAACCTTAAGTTTTATTCTGTAATATCTGTTTTTAACCAATTTTTTGTCTTTTACATATAATCATTTAAACACTTGTACCCTTGACCTGCTACAAACATAAGATGTATGTAACGTAGTTAAATAAATTCTATCTATCTATATATATATATATATATATATATATATATATATATATATATATATATATATATATATTTGAACGTTTAAAAGAAGCCTCAATAATCATTGTTAAGTTCGATCAATTAATTCAATAATTCAACTTGTACCACGGTCAGCCTTTGATATCGTGGTTATCACTGCACTATCTGCAAAAGTGCGTTATGATTATCACTTACGAATATTATCATTATCTATGTATTTTCAGAAATTTTCCACATAAGTGAAAAAAATATTTTAAAATCTCTTTTTTGAATAGGTGTATAGTGGAGTCGCTTTGAAATACGCACATGAATGGAAAAACGTGTGATGAAATATAATCATTCTTCTGAAGTATTTTCTCAAAGTGAAGTACAGACGTATAAAGTCAAAATGATTCCCAAATAAATAATGGGTCTTTTCTTCCATATGTACCAATTATTCAGTGGATGATATGGAAAGTGAATAACTATTTATTGATTTTCGGACAATAAAACTTATATAATTGTTTTTACCAACTCATGGTAATTTATTTTTGTTTTAAATTATAAATAAAATGACTAATAAAAAACCATTTTCAAGACGAGCTTTCATTTAGGCCGTGTACTGAATCGTATGAAATAAGTTCAAGTCATCGCTGACAACGATTTGATTATTCTTTGTTGAATTATTTGGTTTCAAAAACGCGCAGTGGTACCAATTACTTTCATTGGACAGAATAGAAATCTCCATAAATAAAAACATTTCTCTACTCTCAATTGGAAGAAAGATATTTTGAATGAAATATATCGAAAGCAGAATTCTGTGACAGAATATTCGATAGGAAAAAAAACTGAATAGTCGGATTTCCAAGATGTAACGTCTCTGATCTAATATGAACAGTTTTTCCAGAAACTGCACTTAATTTTTTTTTATTGAAAGCCTTCAAAAACGATATTTTTCGTGTTGATAGTCCCCTATGGTGACAACTTTTATGAAAAAGAGAAAACCTGGTTGATAATCTAAGCCTGTAAGGGATATAATGAGTAGAAGTTTTTCTAATTTGGTCCAGGAATTTTATACTCATATAATATGAAGGTTTCTCAATCCAAGAAATTCGATGGAAAGATTGCAAGAATGGTAAATGGTCGACTATCAGAGATATAACCTCTTTTATCTTACCTAACCTAGATATTTTCCAACACTTGTACCCTATGAAAATTGATTACATAGTGATTTTTATCGTTTGGGAATTCCCCCCATTTGGAATCGAAGAAAAAAACTGCTTGGCTATATGAACAAGAATCTAGGTGATCTGGAAATTTCCTACTTATCTTATATTATAAGAGGTTATTTGATGTACAGCATGAAAAAATGCAAAATATAATTAAATCATTTTGTCAGCGACTTGAACTTATTTTATACGTTTCAGTACACGGCTTGAATGAAAGCTTGTTTTCAAAATTATTCACAAATTTTGACAAAAAATTCATAATATCCGACCCCGAAAACCCCCACATACCAATTTTGAATGAAATCGGACCCTTTTATTTTTTTCTCTTACAAAATTTCCATGATGAATTGTCACCAGAATTATGCATTACTGCCAAATTTCAAATAAATCGAACGACTAGAAGTCGGTCAAAATTAACTAGCAAGATTTGACCCTAACGAACTAACGAACAAGTGAAACTGAATAAAAGCTTGTAAAAATTACAACATTTCAGTTATTAGATCCATAAGGGGAGATAGTTCAAAACGAATGTACTCACCAGCTTTCTGAATAACTCTATGCACAAAATGACCACTACACCAAAGCGCATCAAATAATAATACTTTTCATAACAACACTTCTTCATCTATACAGTGTGTCCGTAAAGTATGGAACAAATTCATTTTTAGCTAAACAGGTCATTTTGAGAAATAATCCTGAATCACGTCGATTTTTGATGTTAATTTACCGTATTTTAATATAATAATCTAATATACAGGGTGAATTACGTTCGAGTAATGACGTCACCGTCATTTTTTTTAAATGGAACACCCCCATTTTGTCTCAATTTTCGGATTACTCTAGCTGAGCTGATTCCAAAAATGTATCACATGTTGATTCCAATTGGTACAGGGTGGACAAAAATACAATAGTTTTGTGTGTGCTCATAAAGTAACGCGTAACATTCTTTATTAGGTAAATTAACAATATTATCAAAAATACTTATTGTCTAGCGGACAGAATATGCTGGAATACATGACTTTATAAATGTTCGAACTGCAGCCCTTGCTGTATTTGACAGTAACCCAAACGGTGTACAAATTCTTGTTGAACCTTGTGTATGGTTTCTTGCGTAATATTGTTTATTTCTGTTCGAATTTTCTCTTGTACATCTGCAATATTTGCTGGTTTCGTTTTATAAATAACATTCTTCAGATGACCCCACAGAAAATAATCCAAAGGATTTAAATCTGGTGACCTCGCTGGCCATTCAGTGGGTCCACGTCTACCAATCCGCCTGTTCGGAAAAATTTCATCTAGGTACCTTCTAACATCTACAGCATAATGTGGAGGTGCACCATCCTGTTGAAACCATAAACTTCCATCAAAACCTCCAGGATTACGTCTGCTGGGAAACAAATTACGTAAAATAGGTACTAGATACCCCCTTGAAAACTCAAGGTACGTTGCCCCGTTTAAATTACCTTCGAAAAAGTAGGGTCCGATGATTCGATTTCGTACAATTCCAGCCCATACATTTACCTTTTGAGGGTATTGTGTATGATGCTCACGCATCCAGTGGGGGTTTTCTTTTGCCCAGTATCTACAATTCTGACGGTTAACCTCACCATTTAACATGAAAGTGGACTCATCAGAAAAAATGATGTTTTGTATCAAGAGAGGGTCTCGGTGACATTTATCCATAATTTCTTCGCAAAATTGGAGTCTTCTATCGGGATCATCTTCGTTTAATTCTTGCACAAGTTTGATTTTATAAGGATGCCATTTTTCAAGCTTCAATAGTCTGTGTACCGTTGTTTTGCTAACATCGATATAGCGACTAGCTTTACGAACAGAAGTGTGCGCATCTTCTTCAAAACTCAGTAAAACATCTAATGCTGTATCAGCATTTGCAGGGGGATGACCTGATTTGCGTGCATTTTCAACATTACCAATTTCTCGAAATTCGTTTCAATCTTACTGACTGTTGAACGCGTTATAGGTCTTTCTGGATATTTATCATTAAACAAATTGCACACTTACATCTGAGTTCGCGATCTGTCTCCATACCCAATCATCATAAGTATTTCAATTCTTTGTTTTACACTCAACTCTATTTCTACTTCCAATTAAATCTAAGCAATCATTCGAATATTCACGAATACCAAAAATATTGTAGTACTAAACTGTCACTGAACATCAATAAATTACTAAACAAATAATGACATTTCCCAAAAAAGTAGACGACTATGTTTTTTATAAATAGATAAGAAATATTTTTTGTCATATTCTGTCTGCTAGACCACAAGTACCAAACATGTTTGGAAACAGCTCATTTTTATTACTCTAAACATGTAGCAAACTACGGGGTGTTACATATAAACCAATTGCCGCTAGACAGTAAGTATTTTTGATAATATTGTTAATTTACCTAATAGAGAATGTTACGCGTTACTTTATGAGCACACACAAAACTATTGTATTTTTGTCCACCCTGTACCAATTGGAATCAACATGTGATACATTTTGGAATCAGCTCAGCTAGAGTAATCCGAAAATTGAGACAAAATGGGGGTGTTCCATTTAAAAAAAATGACGGTGACGTCATTACTCGAACGTAATTCACCCTGTATATTAGATTATTATTTTAAAATACGGTAAATTAACATCAAAAATCGACGTGTTTCAGGATTATTTCTTAAAATGACCTGTTTACCTAAAAATGAATTTGTTCCATACTTTACGGACACACTGTACACCATTCACCACATAAAATCCTTTTATGAGGGCTGGTAAAATCCAATTTGAAATAGATTATTCAATCGATCTGAGGATATAATCCTTCCCAATTCAGTACCTGTAATTGACTCGAATAGGAATAGGTAACCTCGCTGTCTCTGCTACTAACATGCAACATACAATTTTATCGTCTGCAAAATAATCCAAACTTTATATTTTGTTGAAACTAATTACTACGCCAAACTAATTAGGATTCTTTCACATTCTCTGATTCCCTTGCGACGAGAAAAATAATAGTTCTAAAACATACAACTTTGTCAGCGGAAAACTCGGGCCTTTTTCCTTCTAAGATAATATTTATAAAGTCGAAGTGACAGTAGAGTCCAAATTTGGAGCAAAGGTATGAAATTGGAAACAGAGCAACTTTTTTTGGCATTTTTCGAAATTTCCAAAAAAAAATGATTTTTTGGGGATTTTCGGAAAAAATGTCAAATTTGACAAGTGACAAAAGGAAAGAGGCTGTTTTTTACTCATTTTTCAAGCACAAACTAACTGCGAAGTCAAATTTTCATTATATCTATCAATAAAAAAACTTCCATATGTTGCTACTTTATGTGTGCGTACTTTATGTGTGACACTGTATATAAATATATATATATATATATATATATATATATAAATATATATATATATATATATATATATATATATATATATATATATATATATAAAAATACATACCCCCTCGTATCTTTTGAACGGGTATACTTATAATAATGAAATTTGGAGGGTGGAAATAAACGGATGTAGGCTTCTCAACTGGTCATAACAGGTGACGCAATAGTCATAAATGACGTCACAAGGCCACTGTGACCAATAATTTTAAATGGGACCCTATGGCAAGTGACAGCTCGTTCGAAAGGTATTGAAAATACCTATTCAGTCATACCAATTTTGTTTGGGTTTCGGCTGATTTTGATTGATAAATTGAAGAAATACGAAAATTATAGTTTCGCATTTAATTAATAAAGATTTAAGAACCAGTTCTTATAATAAGTGTTCAAAATGTGCTCCATCTACTTCCTGGCAGTAATGCATCCTATTGCTAAACTCTTGTCGTACTCGTCCCAATGTGTCAGCGGAAATTGCCCTACATTCTTCAACAATTCGTTGTTTCAGAATGGCAATACTGTCAGGTGCTGTAGCGTAAACCTTAGATTTCAAGTACCCCCATAGAAAAAAATCTAATGGTGTAAGGTCCGGTGACCGAGCTGGCCATTCGATCGAACCTCGTCGTCCAATCCATCTACCACGATATTCTTCATCTAGGTAACGTCTTACTGCACCGTAATAGTGTGCAGGAGCACCATCTTGTTGAAACGTTATTTCCAAGTTGTCGAATTCATCTGGATTATCTTCTAGAATTTCAAGAATTAACGACTCAATATCATTTTGTAACATCTCCATTTACAATTCACCGGTTAAGTTAGCATTGAGAAAAAGAGGCCCAACTATGTGGTTTCCCAAAATACCTGCCCAAACATTTACTTTTTCTGGAAATTGAGTATGTTTTTCACGAAAGATGTGAGGATTTGTGTCACTCCAATACCTCACATTTTGAGTATTAACATTTCCATTGAGAAAGAAAGTACTTTCGTCACTAAAACAAATTGTCTGTATGTAGCCTGGTTGTTGGTTCATCTTATTGGACATAGTTTCACAGAATTCTAGTCTTCGGTCGGGGTCATCATCTGAAAGTTGGTGCACCATTTTAATTTGTATGGATGAAATTTGTTTTTAGCCAACACCCTATGTACTGTTCTTTGACTGACTTCACAGATAGACGCAACTTGGGCTATGGAAGAAGTAGGGTTTACTACCATTTCTCCAATTATGTCATTTTTTTTGTCATCACTAATTGTTGGTCGACCAGATCGTTTGGCATCTTGAACACTACCTGATGCTTCAAACTTCCGAAGAAGCTCCCTCAAATAAACCCTCGATATAGGGCGATCGGGGTACCTCTCATTAAACAGTCGTTCCGCTGCATGGAAATTGTTTCTACATTCACCAATTATTAAGATAGCTGCTACTTTGTCGACTACAGTACGTACCATTTTGCCTATGTAAACACTTAAACGTCTCGTTAAACAATAGCTTAGGTAAATTTTCAAGGTATAAACACTTTTGACAAGTAGAGAATTCAAAAACGTCAACCTTTTTGACAATTAACCAGAGGCGTACTTTAAAATCTTTATTAATTAAATGCGAAACTATAATTTTCGTATTTCTTCAATTTATCAATCAAAATCAGCCGAAACCCAAACAAAATTGGTATGACTGAATAGGTATTGTCAATACCTTTCAAACGAGCTGTCATTTGCCATAGGGTCCCATTTAAAATTATTGGTCACAGTGGCCTTGTGACGTCATTTATGACTATTGCGTCACCTGTTATGACCAGTTGAGAAGCCTACATCCGTTTATTTCCACCCTCCAAATTTCATTATTATAAGTATACCCGTTCAAAAGATACGAGGGGGGGAGGGGACTTTTGACTAGCACTGTATATATTTATATACAGTGTCACACATGAAGTACGCAACATATGGAAGTTCTTTTTATTGATAGATATATTGAAAATTTGACTTCGCAGTTAGTTTGTGCTTGAAAAATGAGTAAAAAACAGCCTCTTTCCTTTTGTCATTTGTCAAATTTGACATTTTTTCCGAAAATCCCCAAAAAATCATTTTTTTTTGGAAATTTCGAAAAATGCCAAAAAAAAGTTGCTCTGTTTCCAATTTCTTACCTTTGCTCCAAATTTGGACTCTCTACTGTCACTTCGACTTTTTTCCAATTTTTTAATTTTTGGAATCTTTCGCTCTACCGATTCGAACGAAACATGATTCAAATATCATGATCTTGATGAATACGAGACTTCAATGTCATACATGCCTAGAAAATACCCACATTGGCCTGTTACCAGAAAAAAAAATGCACCTCCAGAAATTCGTCTTTGTTGTTGCAAAGTTCATATAGTTTTTTCATTTCATTGTGGAACTGATTCGGATTTTCGAAGTATGGACGTTAATATTTGAGTAATCGAATAAACCAATTTCTCTCCATTCTTATTACACTCGTATTTCTTTTTTTAATAGATTTTTATCCAGTTTGATTAATTTTCTGACCAATAATTCAGTTACAAACAAACCCAAAATATCATACTTTTCTGTAAACTAAACAATGATCTACAGTTCCATAACTATGCAAAAGACTCTCGTTCTAGCGATATAAAATTTCGTGATTTTAAACAATATAAGACTAACTCAACATCTCGGCAAGAAAATAGTACAATTGATCGAATCAAAATAAAATTTTCCCTTTTGAAACAATTTTTTAGTTGTGGTTAATGTCAAATAATATCAAAATGTGTCAGTAATCGGATAAACGAATTTCTCTCCATTCTTATTAAACTCGTATTTCTTTTTTTAATAGATTTGTATCCCGTTAGCTGCAGTGGTTCGAAATATTTGATGTAGTTTACACCCAACAGTGTGACTGTTGGATGTAAACTGTTTGATGTAATTTTCGAGCAAATAATAATTCTTCGCAACGTTTCTTGAATTAATTCCATAAATCTCAAATTCTTTATTTTCACCATTAGATGTGTAAAAAACATTAAACCAAAATAACTATAACCAAATTAACAACAAAACATCGTAACATTCATTGATTTATCCCAATAATCTTATAAACAACCCGCATTCGTCATTCAGTATGCCGTCCTTCCCGTTCTATACAAATTATAGTCCTTTCATTCACAGACTTTGTGGCATTTTAATAAATAGGGGATTTATATTAGCACAACACTCCCGAATGGTATTCTCTAAATGTTCTTTGTTTGCAAATGGTCTGTGCTTATACACTTTTTGTTTTAGATAACCCTATAGAAAAAATTCCATTGGAGATAAGCCCGGTGATCTTGGTGGCCAATAATCTTCCAATCTCGTCTATCACTTTGCCCCTAAACATCTGACTGAGACACTGTTTCACTTCTACCGTTTGGTGGATCGGTGCCTCGTCAAGCTGATACCACAAATTTCGTCAGAGACAGATTATCCAAAACTTCAGACAACTGATTCATAATGAAATTTCTTTACATGTCTGCGTTCAAATTTTCTCTAAAAATATATGGTCAAATTATCTGGTTATGTAATAAACCACACCACACATTTGTTTTGAATGAATATTGGTCACGGCATTCTATTACAATATTTGGATTATTGTTGGACCACCAGCGACAATTTTGGGAACTAACTGTTCCGTTCGACGTGAAAGTTGCCTCGTCTGTCCATAAAATCCTGTAGGGAAATGTGATATCATTTTCTCTCTCACCTTGGAACCAAAATGAAAATCCTGCTCGAATATCGAAATCTCTTTCTTTAAGAGTGTGTATACCTTATTGGTTTATGTGGTTCCTTGAAACGATTGTCCACAGAGCCAGTTTCTTTGAATGTTTTCAATATCCTTCCCACGGCACTAAAGTTAATATTTCTTCCTGGATGCCAATGATTGAAAATACAAGCAACATCTGGCTATGGCACATTCTCACCACATAAAAGAACGATTTCCACTTTGTCTTGTGTGGATAACATTGTACATGGAACTCATCTCTGAATTATAAATCTAGGAAAATTTGCACACAAAACAACTCGATTTATTAAACGCAATTATTTGACATTAACCAAAACTAAAAATTTGTTCCAAAAGCCTACTAAGGGAAAATTCTATTTTGATTCGATCAATTATACTATTTTCTTTCCGAAATGTTGCATTAGTCTCATATTATTTAAAATCATGAAATTTTATATCATGTTTAGTACAAATCGCTAGAACGAAAGTCTTTTGAATAGTTATGAAACTGTAGGTCATTGTTTAGTTCAGAGAAAAGTATGATATTTTGGGTTTGTTTGTAACTGAATTATTGGTCAGAAAATTAATCAAACTGGATAAAAATCTATCAAAAAAAGAGATACCAGTGTGATAAGAATAGAGAGAAATTGGTTTATTCGATTACTGACATATTAACGTCTATACTTCGAGAATCCGAATCAGTTTCACTTTGAAATGAAAAAACTAGATGAACTTTGCAACAACAAAGACGAATTTCTGGAGGTGCATTTATTTTTGTTTCTGGTAACAGGCCAATGTGAGTATTTTCTGAAGTCTCGTATTCATCAAAATAATGGAATTTGAATCATGTTTCGTTCGAATCGGTAGAGGAAAAGATTTGAAAATCATCAAGGTCCGTGTTAACAGCATCCAAAATAAGAGGTTCAGATTCTGCAGCATATCCATATAAACCGCAGCATTCAAATCACCTTGGATAAATATTGGGCCAGTGATTTTATTACCCAGAATCCCTGCCCACACATTCAACTTTTGAGGCCATTGTGTGTGCTCTTCTCTTAGTAGGTGGTGGTTGTTCTGGCTCCAATAGCAAAACTAACACGTTCAAAGAAATGAACACCCATCTCTGAAGCAAATATGCTTAATGAATCCGTGGTTCCTCTGTATCATTCTTGTTACATTCTCGCAAAATTCATGTCGTCTGTCGTAGTCATCCCCATCCAGTTCATGGTGAAGATGCAACTTATACGGATGAAATTTGTGCAATTTTAGCACCCTCATTACGGAAGTTCTCGATATGCCTGTTATGCTACTGAGTTGCCGTGCAGAAAGAGATTGTCTCGTTTGTAACAGACGCCATCCTATTTTCTTTTTCATTGGCGGCTGATCCAGTCTCACAGAATTTCACCACAAGATCCAAGATATATCTAGAATGATGAAAAAATACCAAAACCTTTTTCTATAACCATTTTTCCTAAGACTCACTTGTGAGTAACCTTTCTGTTCTCGTGTATCTCATTGAAGATTCGAGCTGTTGCTCGTGCACACTCATTTTGAACAGCAAAAATAAAAATTATTTCAACTTTCTCGTCTTTTGTGTGAGCCATCGCGATACAAGTAGAATTTTTGAAATACGTGGTCACCTTTCGATTCTACACTATTACCATTTCACAAAAAAATGGTTCTCAGAGATTAGTATTTCTTCTTTGACAGTCATGTTGACAACAAAAAACTGGAACGTGTACTCGGTGAGCAAATAAAATAAGACAATCGGTGGATAATTACGACTGAACTGTACTACTGTCTGGGAGACAATAATGGAGATCATTTTGAACATTTGAATTCGAATATCTCGAGAACGCCTCATTTTAAATTAGAAAATTTGGCACTGCTGGTAATAAAACCAAATTACCTTCACAATGCTGTATGACACGACCCCAATTCCCTATTTAAATTATAGAGGGGGTTGCTCTGGAGTGTAGGGTGTTGAAGTATAACATCTTCTTCTCGTCAAATGATGTCTTCCTCCAAACAAATATTGACGTGTTCCGGCGATTTTTTGTAAAATAATTCTTCTGGGGGTTATTAAGGGTGGATACTCGTGAGTGGACCACCCGGTATGAGAAGTGGGGTATCATCTGCATACATTACATAATTATCACTTTGGAAGTCATTAACATATTTTATGTGAGTGGTTCTAGGATAGAGTCCTGAGGTACTCCTGTTGTGGTGTATAATTTTTCTGATTCCTTGCCGTTTGCTACAACATAATGAACTCTCTTTTGCAGGTAACTCCTAACCCGTTGTAGGTGTATGACTCGATTCCCATATTTTTCTAGTTTGTTGAGGAGTATTTCATGGTCGATCATGTCAAATGCTTTACTGAGATCCAAAAACAAACCCAACACTTTTTTACACGCTTTATATCAGCTTCACTTGTATGTTTGTTTGTTTGTTTGTAACCGACTCTTTGGGCGCGATTTTGACCCACTTCCAGACGTCTGAATGATTTTAAATTTGGCAGGTGTACATAATTCCGGTGACAATGCATTAAGAAATTTTTGTGTGAAGAAAAAACAAAATGGCGGCTCCAATATGGCGTACGAGTTTTGTTATTATTGTCTGATTCGCTTCAAAATTGGTATCTGAGGATTTTTGTGGTCGGAGATTATGATTCTTTTGTCAAAATTGAAAAATTCGAAATGGCTGCTCCAAAATGGTGGACGAGTTTTGTGATTATGATCTGATTCTATTCAAAATTGGTATGTGGGGGTTATTGGGGTCGAATATCATTGTTCTATTGTAAAAATTGGAAAATTCAAGATGGCGGCTTCAAAATGGCGGCCGAGTTTTGTGATTATGATTTGATTCTATTCAAAATTGGTGTGTGGGGGTTTTCGGAGTCGAATATTGTGATTCTTCTGAGAAAATTGTAAAATTCAAGATGACGGCTTAAAAATGATGGCCGAGTTTTGTGATTATGGTCTGAGTTCATTCAAAATTGGTATGTGGGTGTTTCTGGGGTTAAATATCATGGATCTTTTGTAAAAGTTGGAAAATTCAAGATGGCGGCTTTAAAATGGCGGCCGAGTTTTGTGATTATGGTCTGATTCCATTCAAAATTGATATGTGGGGGTTTTTGGGGTCATATATCATGACTCTTTTGTGAAAATTGAAAAATTCAAGATGGCGGCTTTAAAATGGCGGCCAAGTTTTGTGATTATGGTCTGATTTTATTCAAAATCGGTATGTGGGGGTTTTTGGGTCGAGATATGATTCTTTGTGAAAATTGAAAAATTCAAGATGCGGCTTAAAATGGCGGCCAGTTTTGTGATTATGGTCTGATTTTTTCAAAATGGTATGTGGGGGTTTTTGGGGTCGAATATTATGATTCTTTTGTGAAAATTGGAAAATTCAAGATACGGCTTCAAAATGCGGCCGAGTTGGATTATGGTCTTTTTAAAATGGTATGTGGGGGTTTTTGGGGTCGAATATTATGATTCTCTTTTGAAAATTGGAAAATTCAAGATGACGGCTTCAAAATAGCGGCCGAGTTCTGTGATTATGGTCTGATTCTATTCAAAATTGGTATGTGGGGGTTTTTGTGGTCGGAGATTATGATAACCTAATTTGATAAGATTATTACATATTTTAATTTGCAAAAAAATCATTAAAATAATAGTTTAAATTTTTTTTTAAAAAACATGCTTTTATATATAAACCACACCAAAAAGTAGGAAATAAATAATAGTTTAAAAGAACTAAAAAACACACTTTTATAGAAAACCAGACTAAAAAAAATAAAAATAAAATTATTTTATTAAAAAAAAGCGTGGGGTGCATGGTATCAATAATTATATAGTACATTACACACCTAGGGCAGTAAAGTAAGAAATATCCCAGATGGCCGAGGCGATACCATGAACCCCACGCTTTTTTTTAAATGAAATACTTCTTTTTTATTTTCTATTTTTTCAGTCTGGTTTTCTACAAAAGTGTGTTTCTTAGTTTTTTTAAACTATTATTTATTTTCTTTCATTCTGTCCAGAAGAACGAAAATATTATTCCAATGTACTCGAATGAAAATTGTCGGTGTGAAGTTTCTATTCTGTCTGCCTATATTCATTTTTTGTGTGTGATCAAACCGAAATCACATTTCAGAAAACCCACATTTGAATAATTGCGATTTCTCGTTCTCGAAATGAAGAAACGTACGGATGAACCTCATAATAAAATCCAAACATACGTGGTCTCCTTCAAGGATAAAAAAACGCCTCCGCATCTCCAGCGCTTCAGAATAAATAGTTATTTTTCCTTCGGAGACACGCTCTCCAAACTGTACCCAAATGCGGCCCAATAAAAGTGAAATTACCAAATACAAACGTACTTGAACGGCGTTTCAAGCTGGAGAGCTCCATCAGTCTCTTTGAGAGAGAGCCGAAACGGAAACTCGCCTCGGGAGCCATACTGGAATTTTAAATTTGATAACCGTGGGTTGTTTGCCCCCCGAGGAGGAGTTTGTTGAGTTCCCAGATATAAACTTCATTTCAGTATCGCCTTACTCTTTATTTACCCAAAACCCAGTCTGGATATGATGTGTATAACAATTATAATAATATTTATTTACATTCAGGCGCGTGCTGGGGCGACTTTAGCCCCCCCCCCATCCATGCCTCTAAATCTTTGTCATTTATTCAAATTAATTATTCGAATAATTGTAAGAGTTCAATTGAAGCATTTCAGATAATGATACACAATAATCAACATTCGTTATTATTGAAAAATAAAGAAAACAGAGTTTTCTTCTATCTAAACGACCGTGATAACGTAATTAATGAATATTTAACAAAAATACAAACGAAAACAAAATAATGTATTCACAGATGAACAAATATCTAGATACAAACTCAAAACACAAATTCTGAAAAATCGAAAATACGGGAACTATTACAACCACTGTAATAGACTTTCAAACGCTTTACTGTTCTGGCACAATTTGTCAATAATAACCTCGGAAGTAATAATATCAATCATTATATGAGATTCGCACGCCGCACACAGGTGAAAATCAAGGAATAGCTGGCCAAAATTATATAAAGACGAAATATCATTTTTGTTGATAGTTTACACGTACAATAACACTTATCACTTAATTTATTGCATGAAAGGTACTGAATGATCACATATTGCCACGTTTATAGTATTAACACGCTTTTCACAAGCTTTTATTCAACTTGCTTCGTTCGCATGTCCTGTCTCTCCGGTTAAAAATTTGTAAGTGAATTTTGACACATTTCTAATAGTCCGATTGACTTGAAATTTGGCGATTGCATATAGTTTTGGTAACAATGTCTTATGAAATTTTTATTAGAGAAAGAAATAAAATGGCTGCTCCAAGATGGTGCCTGGACCAATTCTGTGATTAAGTTCCGATTCTTTTCAAAATTGGTATGTAGGGTTTTTTGGGGACGGAGATTATAATTTTTTTCTCAAAATCCATAAATTTAAGATGGCGGATCCAAGATGGCGAACGACTTCTGTGATTAAGGCCCGATTCTATCGAAAATGAGTATATATGGATTTCTGGGGTCGGAGATTATGAATTAATTGTCAAAACTCATAAATTCAATATGGCCGCTCCAAGAGGGTCAACGAATTTTCACATATGATCCTATTTGACTCAAAAATGAGTATTTGGTTTTCAAAGTCAAAAATTCGAAATGGATTCGCCAATATGGCGGATGAACTTTGTTATTAATAATCAGAATCAACTCAGAGTGGAATTGTATGGATTCTTGGATTCTTTTACTTTGAAAACGTTCATCTTTTCTTGAAGCACTTTGCCACTTCTTTTTATATTGATGTATAAATTTTGACAAATTTTTGAAACCAGGTATTCACATATTGGCTCATTCTCATCTGATGCGCCATTTTTATAAAAAGTAATAAGTTCTCGTCGACCAATTGAGATTTTTATATGTGGAAAAAGAACTGTTATTACTACGAGACCTCTAATATTTTTACATTCTGACTGAATATTTTTTCTGCAATTCGATTGATTGTCAATGGAACATTCTGAAATCTTCCCTACCACAATGGGAGATTCCTTTTGGGAGGTAGAGAATGGGGAAAAGTGCTTCTTACCTAATTTCGAATCTACAATTATCAATTAAAGAACAATAATACAAATTCAAAGCTGATTGATTATAATGCCTGAAAATATTTTTCGTAATCTTCTGGCTCGGCGAAAGAGTGGTGAAAAAATGCAATAGGATTTTTTTTCCTCTATACACCACTAGAAAAAAAAATCTATGTGTTCGACTACGAACTATTTGACAGACACTGCATAATTTATATTATTCAATATTTTCACAAAATAAAACATTTGGTACGTCATGTGATGCAATTATAAATATTGATGTGGACTCAGATTCAAGATGTTCGAAAGAGACAGAACTGGAAGCAGATTATTCTAGGATATTGGACAATTTCTGATGGCACACCCTGTACAATAACATAGACTCAATGTAACGGAGTCCTAAATTTGATTACCAGTATACTATACTGACCTATCTTGTCATGAAAATATACAATGTACCTACTTTAATAAAAAGATCAATTGAGGTCGCGAATCTCAGCTCCATTTCAGATGGATTTAAGATACTAAGAAAGAAGGGACCTGATTGGAACTTCTTAGAAAACCCAGGGAAATTGATTTTGTTTGGAATTATTTTTGTTGTAAATTTTGAAATGAGCCACGGAATTTGTAAAATATCAAAGATATTGATTTTTGTTCCACCCCCACGGGGTAAATCTCGTTATGGGGGGGCGAAACTTAAAGACAATCGATAACCCAACAATGAGTTCTCACATTCGAATTGAGAAAAAAAACAGAATTTCTTCCCAAATTATTAGGATTTTTTTTCAAGTTACCGCTTGGCGCGTATACACTTATCACGAGTCAAATAGATCTAACAGAGTTTTTTCCGAAAAGCGCAGGTTGGCGCAGCTGAATTTAATACCAATTCAAAGCTTCTGAAATGAGCTTACATATGATACCGAATATGCCGTTTGATCTTGATTGATATGGTACTTTCATTCCAAGGATAGTAGATGGAATATATTTTTTGTCATACTAACTTTGAAGTCGTGTTATCTTTGACTGGATAGATTAAAAGTAACGTTTTCATGGAAATAAACATGTTTCTCACCTTCTTGAACGGAATCCATGATAAATGAAATACATTTCAACCCTGCAGCAAATTTTACACACACAGCAAATAGTTCTCGAAAGACTCCATATGACGATCTGTCAAGAAAACGACTTTGTTTGAAAACCCACGGGTAACTAGATAAAGTGCTCAAAGTAAAATTTTGCTCGCCAAAAGATGGTCTTACCCGCCTTATCAATAGTGCAACAAGTTATTGTTCAATTGAGATATCTTTAGAAAAAATGATTTTGGCCAGCTTTTTGGTCATTCTCACCTGTGTGCGCCGTGAGAAAATAGGCTTCCAAAGTTTCAACACACCATAGAGGTTTCTCCCTAGTAGAAGTTACGTGTTTCAAAGCAATGGCCCTTTCTACAACTCTTTTGGACTTGACATATCTCAAAAAATTTGCCCATTGGACATGAGAAATGAGAAGAAATATCCATTGTGGTGTCCATTGTTATGGAATATTTTTTTGCTTGGCGAACTTCTGATACAATTTCAAGCATTTCGGAGGTAATTTGTCAGTTTAATTGCTCAAACAACTTATTAAACTCTCCCAACCTTTAGTTTTATCGGCATTTTTTTTATTTGCGTTTTCTGACAGCTTCTTTGACATGTTCATCCGAAATTTGTATTTGGCTACTAAAAGAACAATTTCCAAAAAGTTCCCATGAGGAGGTTCTCCAGTCGACCCGTATATTTTTTTTTCCTTTATGACCACGCATAACTTTTTACTGAGACTTCCGATTTCGATCATTCTTTTTTCTGTGGATACTCCTGAGTTGGTCCCATTTGAATATAAAAGATGGAATCCATCCCTGAGGGTATCAAAATGGGGAAAATTGATGACTCTGAATTCTGGCCCGTTAACCAATTCTATCAGGCATAACTTTGTATGGTTCTTTTTTAATTAGATAGGGTATAACCTCATAGTTGATCATATTCAGATTTCGAATGGCATTATCCACCCTTACGGGTAGAAAAATATGGGAAAATTGATTTTTCAATTGTGAACATTGGCACACATGTAGTTGACTATGACAGATCGCTACTGTCATTATTTTTGTTCTCCAACATCCGTCACAATCATTATATTCTATGAGGGGATGGAATGATATACAAAGTAATGAAATAAACCAACCAGAACAGAAATAATTAATTAATTAACAAACAGTAAAAGAAGATAATCATATTATTTAACTGGTAATAGTTGAAGTAAGGTGGGTAAGTAAGTATTTTGGAAATAATCAGCAAACAAGTAGGTAGTAATTAGTGGATTTCAGCCACAAAAAAATTGAAAAATAAAAACTTTTCAACGAAAACCTTCTTAGTCTCAATAACTAAGCTCCTAAACTAATGTAAGCAACTAATTTTGAGTCGGCGCCAAACGAACAATCAACGAAGATCATTAAATTACTTCTGAAAAATTATCAGAATATCACCGCGCAACTGGATGCCATCATTTTACGCCTTACCTAATTCATTTGCTTGTTTGTTTGGCGCCGACTCAAAATTAGTTACTTACATTAGTTTGGGAGCTTAGTTATTGAGACTAAGAATGTTCATTTGATTTTTTACTTTCCAGTTCCGTATCTCGTCGGTTTAATTTTTTGGTAAGAAGTTTTTATCAGTGACATTTTCTAAACTATGAGCCGATTCGTTTCTATGACCACAAAAAGGTAACATTTGCTTTCCCATCATTTAAACTATTTCAATTATTCTGACCAGTGCCGCTCTTCGGTCCATAACTGTCCTGTCGATAAGGAAAACATTCTCAATTGAATATACAATTGCGAATGTTTCCCTTTTCAACATGAATACCGTACAAGAGGTTACCTTGAACGATGGAAGATAGTGACTAAAGTTTATCTTTCAGTAGCAGATGATTCCGCATCTGATCTTATGAACATCCTGTTCTTATGTCCAAACAAATCAATTCCTGTCGATGTTTCGCTTGAACATTTTGATGAATAAAGTTTTAATCTTCATGTAACTCTCAACAGCATCACAATTACTTCGATAATTTCGGTGCTCCGCTATTCGCTGGTATACGTGTTTCGATTCTCTAAATCCGTTGACAAATGTTGACTGAAAATAATTACCAAATACAAGGCGAACCGTACAATATAAACTTTATTTTTTAATCAACCATTTGTTATTTTCATTTGATTCTAGGTCACCTTTACGACAAAATAGTTTGCAATAATCAAAGGGAACAGGATCGCCGGTATCTATTTTCTTAGGTTGAAATGGATGTCTAGAGAAAACATCCAATATTTCCCTATCCTTCGATTTAAGAAACAATATCTTAGTTGTCTCGCTATTTTCATCGAGATCCTCTTCACTTTCTCCACCCTCGTTGAACATCAAGTTTTCATTATCTGTAAAAAATAATTTAACAGACAGACAGACAACCTGCAGTATAAACCTCGGATTTGATCAAATTAAAACGAAATCAACTAGTCCCCTGTAAACCACATCTACAGAACACACCAAATGTTATAATCTTGACTACCTATTGAAATCAAAACACTATAAGAAGTGATCAAAAAAATTTGTTAGAAGTGACCAAAAAAAATGGTAAATATTGCTTAACTTCAACACAAGAGGCTACAGAACAGAAACCAATTCTACTTTGGCTCCCGGCTTTGGCGTCTGCGCCTGATAAAATTATTAGAACTCTTAAATTTACAAACTTCAACAGCAATATCAGCAGAAGCCAATGACGAAGAAGATTGACCTTCCTGATCCAAATTTGTTTCCGCTCCTTCGTTACTTTTCTACAAATTACTTTACTTAACTATACCAGAGGCTGCGCACTGTAGTTTTTTCTGCTTTCGAAGTTGGCGTTTTTCATCCCCGAAAAGTTCTTATCTATTCATGGTTAAATTTTATGAATTCTTAATGCATAAAAAAAGTACACGACACCAGACACGTTGAAGTGAACATGCACGTAGTAGTATGTAGCATATAGCGGAGACCACAGCCTGTGGTGCAAGCACAAGGCGCTAGAATATTAAAGGGTTGGGGAACTGAAAACTGGTGGGGGTATTGTCGCCGGTCGCCTCGCTGGGTCGTTCGTCGCAGTCGTCGCTGTGTCAATTTTAATAGTTTGGGCACAGTTTATAGCTAAAGAATCAGTTCGCTCACTTGGCGTCGGCACTTTGATCTTTATGTTCCCGTTTGTACACTGCGCAACTCTGATTTTTATCCCTCGCGCATACCGCGTATTACTGTGTTACTAAAGGCCGGTCCAGACACAACGTCTTATCGAACGACTTGTCGAATTCGACAAGTCGTATCAATAAAACGGAGCGTGTGGACCACAAAACGTACGTCTTGCATGATCGAAATCAGGTTGAACGATAAGTCGAAAATCTGAAATTGATTCGACAAGTTGGAGCATGTGGACGAGCGTTCGTTTTGTCGGAACGATATGTATAGGGAGTCGCAGTACCTAAATTCTGTTGTTTGGTGACCGTTGACATTTGTGCCAGTTGAGTTTAATTGTTGCAAAGTATTATGTCAGATCTTCGGCAGTGCACTAGACAATTTTTAAGAGAGTTTATTGAACTCTACAAGACTTTCCCGTGCTTGTGGCAAGTCAAAAGTGCAGAGTATAGTGACCGCAATAAGAAGTCATAGGCATATGAAATCCTGATTGAAAAATACAGGAAAATTGATGAAGCGGCAAATAAGGAGACAGTACAAAAAAAAATTAACTCATTACGTACCGTTTACAAAAAAGAACGGGCCAAAATAATTCAATCTACCAAAAGTGGGGCTGGTGAAGACGATATTTATAAGCCGTCATTATGGTACTTTTCTCTGCTTGAATTTTTAAGTGATCAAGATCAAATTAGAAAATCTACAAACACCATCGATGATGAGACATATGAGGAAAGTGAAAAGGAGGTAAGTGACGTTAGAGAAGGTATTTATCAAAGAAGGTTAAGTCTACAGGTTTGTGATATAATTTATTATCCAACATTTCGAACAACGAATATTTGAAATCTTTGGTGTGAATACAATTCAAGAAAAAAACTACCAAAACACCTCAACTACAACAATTTTACTTGGGTAGTTTCTTTTTCGTGAATTGTATCCAACAGTTTGTGTCTGATATGATGAGGTGTGATTTACGGAAAAACTACTTTATCTTGCCAAGGGACTGAGCCCTCATTATTGAAATAGTGACAGAACTTGTCTCTAACTATTTTTGCATCATTGAAAATTTGGCCTCTCCTTCTTCTTTGAAGGTTATGCATCAAATGTGGGTCACACCTGTCTCCTAATGCAAGAGAACAGTCCACAGTATTGTCCCTGTCCATACTGTCTGGGGGTGTGTAATGTTGTGGAGATTTCTGACGGAGAAAATTATGTAATACACAACATGTCAAAACGACCTTATCAATAGTTTCCATCTTTAAATTGATAGCAGTGTGGAAAATGCGAAATCGTGACGCTAAGATGCCGAAAGTATTTTCAATGGTACGTCGGGCTCTGGATAGGCGATAATGAAATATTCTGCGTTCTCTGTTCAGTGCTTCACTACTATATGGCTTGATAAGATCGAGACGCATGGCAAAGGCTTCATCACCAACAAACGTATATTCAACTATTTCGTTGGAATTGGGCATACCTGCTGGTTTTGGAATTTGTAGATCGTTATAGACAAGTTTTTCATAAAATGTAGTATGACTACGTACACCCCCATCGGAGATTCTGCCGTTTGTGCCCACGTCACAATAGATGAACTCACAGTTAGCATTAGCTACGGCCATAAGAACTATGCTGTGCGTTTTTTTGTAATTGAAATAATACGAACCCCCTCCTTTCGGTGGAATTATTCTGATATGTTTCCCATCCACACTACCCAAACAGTGCGGATATTGCCATTTTCTCTCAAAATCGGCTGCTATTGCTAACCATTCCTGTTCGCTTTCTGGAAACTGAAACAAAAAACAATTTATGAATACTTATTCCTAATTTGAGCATCTAACGGCATGTCCACATCAAACCAATAAAAGAAACATTCATTTTGTCACCCCAACGGTATAGTTTGAGTGATAACAAAGAATAAAAGTTTAAATTTGCCCTGGTAACAAGTTTGTGTTTTGTTTTTTATGCAACATAATATAAAAGGATCTTCAATGTTGTGTTATTAATCTTCTCTAATCTTTCAACATTTCATTGTTACAGTATAACTCAGAAGATCAGAATTTTCCGGCGACACCATCTCCCGGTCCATCAGCATCCACTCCGACTAGTGATACGACTTCCAGTCGTACTACCCATTTGGGAACTTTGAATCGCAAGAAGAAAGTGTCTTCAAATAACAATGAAACGGCCGAAGTTATGACTAAAATTAGTAAACGATTAGACTCATTCCAGGAAGATTCACATGACCGATACGGAAAACATGTCGCCGATAGGCTTCGAGCAGTCCATCCTGATCAAGTCAAGTTTGCTATGAAACTTATTTCTGATGTTTTATATGAGGCGGATCTATTATCGTTGGATAGACATTCCAAAATTGTGGCCGGTGAATGCCAACAAAATCCTAACCAGCTTCAACCAGTACCCACACAGCAATACATCTCCCAACATAGTAGAACACAATATATTCCCGATTTCGGACTAAGAGGACAAATTCCAAGGCAGGGATGTGAACAAGGGTATTATTTACTACCGGGAATGAGCCAACAACCATATGCACCACAGCTACAAATACCCAATCAAACAACCACAGCAGACCATGCTACCACCCATGTTATTCCTTCCACTAGTCAACAGTATTCAAACAGCATGTCCTTGCCAGCAACATCATCTATTTCCAATATTTCACCAACTAGGCAAGTTTCACAGCAGCTGAGCAAAGAAGACAAGTATTCCTTACTTGAAATAGACCAGCAGCAATATCTTTCACAGCAGCTATCAGCCGCCCGTAAGATCCTATTACCCAACGATGACCCAGAATCTACTCCTTCAAATGTTCATGAGTATCTTTCAAACTTCAACCCCAATTAGGATATGCCATGTTTTGACTTACATTATGCAGTTTTATTTTTAAAGAACTCGTATTAAGTTTCATAGTTTTCATAGTTTCATAGTTTCATTTTTTTTGTATGTACAATGCCAGACTTTGTTTATTTCCAATAAAATTATTTTCTAATACTTACCTTCAAACATTTGTTTTTCAACACCTTGTAGATGGCGACGCAAGTCTCCGGTATTATTTCACTCAGTGATTGTTTGGACATGAAGGTCGTGAACTCCAAATCTTTGTAGCTTCTTCCTGTCGCAAGAAACCTTAGCGTAGCGCTAAGTCTCTCATGAACTGAAATAGCGTTTCTCATGCAGGTGTTTTGCTTCTGAATGTAGGGAGTAACCAAATTCAACAAATAGGTGTATGTTTCAGTGTCCATCCTCAGGTAATTACGCCAATCCTCTGATTCGTTCTGAAGTTCACGTAATAATGTGACATGAGAAAATTCATTTCTTTTTAACAACCATTGCCTCGACCATCTTCTTCGATTTTTTCGTTTGGTACTTTGAATTGCAATGCAAACACCATAGAGTGACCAAAGTAATGCTTCGTCCATGACAAACACGTCGCGAAACTGACATTTGACTGACAAAATGGAATCGTGTGGAACTGTGGACCACTGTGTACGTTTCGTCGAACGACTTGCATGATCATTTTATCGTTCGATAAAACTGACCGACAAAATGGAATTGTGTGGACGCGCTGATATCTGTACGTTTTATCGAACGATAAAATGATCATTTTATCATTCGATAAGACGTTGTGTCTGGACCGGCCTTTATACTTACATTTTTCGGATACTCCGAAGAGCGATAATCGCGTACAATCTTCTGCGCATCCTGAATTCTTTCCCTGGAGTGGATGTTACCTTGGAACATGCATTTAGGCCAAGTGAGCTAACTGCTTCTTTAGCTATAAACTGTGGTTTGGGTGTGTAAGGTCAGGGGACAAATTCATCTCATCAGAGTCGTGGAGCCCCTTGTGGCCAATCTATGGTACACATGTACATTAGGAAATAAACAAGGACATACCCACAAAACACAGGGTTGTACGTGGCGTATTCTATAATATATGCAGGTTCATAACAAAGCTAATATAGTAGTAGTAACTAATATAGTAGTATATAAGGATGAAAAAAATTCTGTTTCACGTTTGAAATCCGATTCATATGCTTTTTTTTTCAATTTCCGCACATTGGGAGTATATTAATAGTTTTTGCTTTGACAAATACACTCATGCCAATGAAATATAAAAATTTCAATGAATCACGTCACTTCTCTATCGATAAAAATTCGTCTGAATGTGAAAAACACTAGGTATTTTTCGCGAAGAAACATATTCTAATGCATTTTTCGCAAAAAAATCAGGTATTTTTCCATTGTTGTCAAGACAATTCATTGTTTGTTTGATTACATTGATAACAATAATAATAATAATGTTGATTCATTCATTAATCACGATATTTACAGAATTCAATATTTTCAGATGTTTAAATGAATAAACATTGGCACCACAAGGAAATAAATCCGCGCGTGAACTAACCTTCGTTGATAATTCAAAAATAGAATATAAAATATAAAAAATAAGAAGTAGAACATTGCTTTGGATGTAGGTTATTTTGTTATTCAACTAAAAATCAATAATTTCGACTGAATTTTGATAAAAAATTCATAATCTCCCGAAAACCATCACATACCAAAGATCATCAGCTATTATGGAGCCGCTATTGTCATTTTATGAATTTCGAAAAATAAATCATAGTCTCCGACCCTGAAAACTTCCACATACCAATTTTGAATCGAATCGGACCATAAACCTAAATCTCGTAGAGCGCCATTTTGTTTTTTTCAATAACAAAAATTTCATGCTTTGCCATCTTAAATTCATGAATTTTGACAAAAAATTCATAATCCCCGACCCCGAAAATCCCCACCTACTAATTTTGATTCCAATCGGACCATAATCACAAAGGTTGTGCGCCATCTTGGAGCCGCCATCTTGAATTTTTAGATTTTGTCAAACAATTCATAATGCTCGTCTCCGAAAACTTCCACAAACCGATTTTGAATCGAATCGTAATATAATTACAAAACTTGGAGCCGCTGCTTTGTTTTTTTCTCCAACAAAAATTTCATAATGCAATGTCACCGAAATTATGAACACCTGTCAAATTTCAGCTCAATCGAATGTCGGCAAATGGATTACAAATTCTGACCCGGAAAGAATGTCAGAATGACAGAATGACAGAATGACAGAATGACAGAATGAAAGAATGAAAGAATGAAAGAATGAAAGAATGAAAGAATGAAAGAATGAAAGAATGAAAGAATGAAAGAATGAAAGAATGAAAGAATGAAAGAATGAAAGAATGAAAGAATGAAAGAATGAAAGAATGACATAGTGACAGAGTGATAGAATGACATAGTGACAGAGTGACAGAATGACATACGAACGAAGTAAGTTTAATGAGAGCTTGTAAAACAAAACGTCATACAAAGATACAATAGGAACATTTGACAAATACTGATTACAAAGTAGACGGATATAAAAGTACTAACTAATCAAATACTGATGGATTATTTGATCTAGTTATCAGAGAGAACAGAAGGAATGATTTTTTTTCAATTTCCCATATTTTTATAGAGAAAATAATCATTACAGTTGGAAGATTTTTTTTTCTTCAGTTGTCTTTGATATCAATTAACTGTTTTGTCCAAATATCCATTTTTTTTTGTTATAATTTCAGAAGTTGGGAGCTGTTTATGAGTTTATGCTCATTGGGTAACATATTGTAACGCAAATAAACTTAACTTGGTTTAACTAATTTATTTAACACTTAATCTACAACTTAATTTATATTACTACGCCACTGTGTAGCTCGATGGTATGGGCTCGTTCAGACTGTCCTACTCCACTTGAGGTTTGCCTATTTATCTCCGATACAGCATTCTCGATGTTTCGAATTCTTTCGGTTGGCGACCGGCGTGTTCCAATTGTTTCCAATATTGACCGTTGTTTTCCGCGGCAGAGCGCACTGGATGGTTCTCGAATATCTCCGGGGATGATCTCATCGCTGTCGACGGCAACGCGCGAGGCGACAGGTCCGGCCTAGGTTCGTTACATTGCCCCCTTCTTAAAGACATTTCGTCCCGAAATTTCATCCTTGGAGTGTGATGATATCTGCATGACTCCCCATATCTGCACCGTGAAGTTCGATGGAAGTAACACTCCACGGTCTTCATGATCGGTCGTGGAAGAGGGTTACAGCAAACCAAAATCTTGACGCCGCTGGATCTGAATATCGCCTCCAGCATACTTCTTATGACTCTCCAGTCCAACCCATCAATACCACAGGACAATTTTGGAATTGCTAGATCCACCAGATTCTGGTCCACCATAGTATCTCTTAGTTTGGTGAGACTCTTCCAGACATCTTCATAGGACGGTTTATCTTGGGAATGCCTCTTGGTAACTAGGTAGTAGATGTTTCTCTGGCCTTTCTTCAACTGTAGCACCCCACCAACTTCTGGATTCTGCCCCCGCAGTGTTTGGAGTTGACCAAATTTCTTGGAGAACACTACGGCGATGCCCCTGGACATTCGAAGATCTTTTGCCACACAGTGCGCTAGTGCATAGTCAGCAGGCACCTCGAAAAGGTCTCGTGACTCCTCTCTAGTAACCCCATGTAGAAATTTCTGCCCGTATGAATACAAGGACATAAACTTCTCGAACGTCATATCATCCTCCGGTGGCTTGAGGGTGCGAACTTGGTCATGGTTTCCAGCGTAAGGGGCCAACCTGTTGAAATGGACGACCCTTGGTTTCCCTCGGGGTGGCTTATGGATTCGGTACACAAGGTCGTTTATCCTTTTCAAGATTTTATACGGGCCTTCCCACGAGTTCCGCAACTTTGGTGATAGTACACGACGACGTTTGGGGTTGTACAGCCAAACCAGGTCATCAACCTTAAATCCTCCTGCGTCGGCCTTGATGTCATAGGTCTTCTTCATTTTATCGCTGGCACTCTGGATGTTCAACCGGACTCGTTCGTGGATGTCGTCCATTCTCTGCCGAAGTTTGCTGACGTAGTCCTCTCCCGCAGTGTCTTGTCCTGGCGGTATCCCAAACTTCAGGTCACAAGGCAGTCGCAGCTCTCGGCCCATTATAATACTAGCAGGAGTTTGACCGGTTGACTCGTGTACTGTTCCATTGTGCCCAATAGGACTTAACAGCCGGCGAGTAACCTGCGACTTCCTGCCATGATGGTCTTCGATTGCCCTTCTTCCAGCTGACGACTAAGCCAAGGTCGGGGTCTCTCTCTTGGTCTTTCTGGATCTTGCTGTCATTCCAGTTGTCATCCATTGCCGCGGTTCTACAAAGTGTTGCTTCTTTCTCTTCTGCTCGTCGGCAATGTGAGCAATCATCCGGACATGGTCTTCGCGACAAGGCATCTGCATTCTTATGGCTAGTTCCGGCTCGATGTTCGATCTCGAAATCGAATTCCTGGAGTCTCTCGATCCAACGTGCTACTTGACCCTCAGGATTTTTGAACTGTAAGAGCCATTTGAGAGCTGCATGGTCAGTTCTCAACAGGAATCTTCTTCCATACACGTACTTGTAGAAGTGTTCCACTCCCTTTACAACAGCTAACAGCTCTCGCCTGGTGACACAGTAATTGCGCTCTGGTTTGCTAAGCGTCTTGCTGAAATAACCAATGACCTTCTCCTGTCCCTCCTGGATCTGAGATAGGACGGCTCCAAGTCCCACGTTGCTGGCGTCCGTATCCAAAATGAATTTCCCTTCTGGTAGGGGATAGCTCAGTGTAGGTGCGTTGATCAAAGCTCCTTTCAGCTTCCTGAATGAGTCTTGACATTCTTCGGACCACTGGAACTTTGTTTGGCCTTCCGTGAGCTTGGTCAGTGGTTTAGCGATGTTGGCGAATCCCAGCACATATCGGCGATAGTATGTGCATAAACCAAGGAAACTTCGAAGTTGGTGAATGTCTTTTGGGATGGGCCAATCCTTAACAGCTTTGATCTTCTGGTCATCCACTGCTACTCCTTCCCCAGAGACAACGTGGCCGAGGTATCGTACTTCTTTTTGGAACAGATGGCATTTCTTAGGGCTCAGCTTCAATCCGGAACTCCTCAGTCGCAAGAATACTTCCTCCAAGTTTTTCACGTGGTCCTCAAACGATCTGCCGACCACAATTATGTCGTCGAGATACACTAGACACGTGTTCCATGAGAGTCCCTTCAGTACTGTTTCCATCAATCTTTCGAATGTGGCGGAAGCATTACAGAGCCCGAATGGCATAACGGTGAACTGCCACAATCCTGAGCCGATGGTAAAAGCAGTCTTTTCTCGATCTTCCTGAGCCAGTTCTACTTGCCAGTATCCACTCTTCAGATCAAGGGTCGAGAAAATCGTGGAACCAGCCAACGTGTCTAGGGTGTCATCTATTCTTGGGAGAGGGTAACTGTCCTTCTTCGTGACATTATTAAGTTGGCGATAGTCTACACAAAAGCGTGTCGATCCATCCTTTTTCTTCACCAGTACGACTGGAGAGGACCAGGGACTGTCAGATGGTTCGATAACTCCTTCTTTTCCCATATCGCTGACTATTTTGTCAGCCTCTTCCTTCTTGGCAAGAGGAAGTCTTCTTGCTGATTGCCGGATCGGTCGGGCACCCCCAGTATCAATCTTGTGCTGGACCACATTAGTTCGACCCCCTTTTCCTTGTCCGGTATCGAAGATGTCTTGGTACTTTTGACTAAATCTCTTAGTTTGGGCTGTTGAGCTGGTTTTATGTCTTTGGAAGAGATGGCAACTAATTTTTCTAGTTCTGTGGGCAAGTTGTTGGGTTGGCTAATCGTACCTTGTACGCCCCGGATCACAGATGAAACTGACGAGCAGTGCCCTAAAATTGTTCCTTTCTTTAAGGTCACTGGAAAGTAATTGACATTCATGACCCTTACCGGTACAAATTTTTCAGCACGTAACAGGGTTTTCCCTAGGGCAATCCCTCGTCCAATTTTCTCATCATGAAGTTTGGGCTCGAACATCATCACGTCTCCACTGCTCGCACTCCCGTCCAGGCGAGCCTCCAGGATGGTTTCAGCCCTCTCAGGTACGCTTACATCTTCAGCCAACAGCACACGGATCAACTCTTCACTTCTCCCATGAAGTACCAGCTCTTCTCCGTTGACACGTAGGACGCCGTCTTTGAAATCCAATTCAAACCCTCTGGAATTCATGATGTCCATTCCGATGATTGCATCGTCTTCGATGTCCGCTACAAGTGCCTGATGTTTCACTTTAGTGCTGCCCAAAATTATTTCAATCGGTAGCTCGCCATATACAGTAGCTGGCTCCCCTGTTGCTGTGCGTAGCTTCCAAGTTGTCGGTTCAATTCGTTCCGGTGTTCTGGCAAAGGAAGGTCCGAGAATTGTCCTAGTCGCACCTGTATCTAGCAGCATGGTGCAAGGCTCGTTATTGATGAGACCGTCTACGAAAACACCTCTGTTCTGTCGTTTCAGGATAGCGACATATGCGTTGTTAACCGGGCTTGCTGGACACAGGCCGACGATTGCCCCTTCTCGTCGACCTTCTTTAGTTTTCCTGCATCGGAGTCGTGTTTTCGAATGGTGGACATTTGCTACGCACATGTCCAATTTTGCCACAATTCCAGCATCTTATCTGTCTTTTCTCAGGCAAAACTTCCTTCATCACTTTTCTTATGGCAGCTTCCAAGTCAGCATGCTCCTGTGAGTCTTCTTCAATACTTTACTTTGGTTTTTGCAGGATTGCTTTGCTGCCTCAAATTCCAAAGCGCGTGCCAGTGCGTCTACGAGATGTGTTGGACGAGCTAGTGTCAACGCTTGTCTGGTTTCTTGGTCACGGAGTCCATCCAAGAATGCCTGAACCGCTAATCGCTCCATTACATTTTCCGGTGTGGCTGGATATGCGAGACGAACCAAGCGTGCAATGTCAGCTTCGAATTCTTGTAAGGATTCGCCCGATTTCTGGCAGCGATTTTTCAGTTGGGAGTGGTATACGTGTTCCAAATGGGCCTGGCCATATCGTAATTCTAGATGTTTAATCAGCTGATCATAGTCCTCCTGTTCTTGGGCGGTAAGAGTTTGTAGAATATTCGTCGCTTCTCCACGTAATGCAAGTGTTAGTGCTACAGCTCTTTCCCCTGCATTCCATCCATTTGCTTTGGCCGCTGCCTCAAACTGTCGGCGGTAATTTTCCCATGGAGTTTTTCCGTCGAATTGAGGCGGCTTCATGGAAAGCTTCCCTATTTCAGAAATGACCTTGACATCTTTTATACCCTCTTGAACTTTATCCAAGTTCAAACTCGAGTCCAGCATTGCATTTTCGTTAACCATCTCTGTGGAGGGCGCACTATTGATTCGTTTTTCCAGCTTACTGATCGTTTCCTTTATTTTATCTACCTCCGTGTTCATTTGCTCCCTAATTTTATCTATCTCTGTCTCAACGGTTCCCATTCTTTCTTCTAGAAATTTAGCCACACCACACAATTCTTTTTTTAGGCCTTCTGTGTTTTCCAGGAACTTCTCTTCCAGGCTTCTTGCATTTTCTTCCAGTTTATTCATTACCAAACTTAAATCACCTCCGGGAACTTCGAATAAAAATGTTTCGGGGTCCTCACCTTCTTGTATAAGTCCTTCTGCAAGTCTTTCCTGGAGACTTGCTTTTTACCTGTTGTTTCCAGTTCCCTTTCCTCCAATTCCTGTTTCAATTCCGCTACCTTCAAATCCGCAAGGCGCACTTTTCTTGAACACATTTTGTCTTTGACGAGGTATCAGTCAGTTTTACACGAAAAGTTTATCAGTTTGTTAAAAATTCACTTCGCGAATTCTTTTCCACGGGCCACCAGTCTATTGTCTGTTTCACGCGAAGAGTGTATCAGTTCATATTCCCACGCACAATTGTCCACTTCGCGAAAACCGGGCCACTGTCTATTTTCTGTTTCACGCGAACAGTGTATCAGTTTATATTCCCACGCACAATTGTCCACTTCGCGAAAACCGGGCCCAGGGCTATTTTGGGCGTACAAAAAGGTCTATCAATTTATTTTTCTGACTATCCACTCCACGATCACTTGTTTATTTTCAAAATCTCACTTCCGACACCAATTGTAACGCAAATAAACTTAACTTGGTTTAACTAATTTATTTAACACTTAATCTACAACTTAATTTATATTACTACGCCACTGTGTAGCTCGATGGTATGGGCTCGTTCAGACTGTCCTACTCCACTTGAGGTTTGCCTATTTATCTCCGATACAGCATTCTCGATGTTTCGAATTCTTTCGGTTGGCGACCGGCGTGTTCCAATTGTTTCCAATATTGACCGTTGTTTTCCGCGGCAGAGCGCACTGGATGGTTCTCGAATATCTCCGGGGATGATCTCATCGCTGTCGACGGCAACGCGCGAGGCGACAGGTCCGGCCTAGGTTCGTTACAATATTATATAATCGGGGTCCCAGAAAACCGTGTTCTCTTTGCCCTATTGTTCTATTGATTTTAGGTATGGTACTTTTTTATATGACGTGTCATAGTTGTGGGTGATTTTTGGTTGAAGATGTTTGGTTTTATGTTGGTGATATTAATGATTGGTAGTATAGTTGTCTGATATCAAATACGTTGCTCTCGGAAAATAATTATTCGCTAGGGTATTGATAATGTTTGCCAAGGATTATTGTGCAACTTAGATTTTTTCTAATTGATTATTCGTTTCTCGTCCCCAGGCAATTATGTCGTATGTTAAATGGGATTGGACGAAAGCAAAGTACATCATTTTCAAATGTTTCTGATTAAAGAGAGTCTGGTAAATTTTGAATTTTGAAGTGAAGCTTCTCAATGTTTCGGTGAGCATTTTTGAGTGGGTATTCCATCGAAGCTGGCTATCTTTGAGAATCCCTAAGTATTTTACATCGTTTTTGGGGGAGATTTCCAAGTTTTTATTTGGAGGTTCAACATGGTGGGGTTTGAATTGATTTAGCTGACGAAGGGGATGTAATGTGTTTTACAATCGTTGAAAGTGCTTTCAAAGAATTCAGCTATCATTGTAAAATCACATTCAATTTTATTTTTCAGGTGTTCCATGATACGGCTACGTAAAAGACTGCTGTATCATCCGCGAAACTGACTATATCGACATTACTTGGTAAGTTGTATAATTCGTTAATATATATATATATATATATATATATATATATATATATATATATATATATATATATATATATATATATATATATATATATATATATATATATATATATATATATATATATATATATAGTAAACTCTTTAAGGTTCATCCAAGCTCTCGGAAATGTTTATTTCCATCATCAGGGAGAAACTTTGTTGAGGTTGGTTTCAATGATGTTAAACATATTCATCTAACATAGTGATACAAAAGAAAAAAAAACGTAGATCGAAGAATAAAACGAAGTTCAAATTCACTACAACCACATTAGCGTTGTTTCAAATTATATAAATATAAATGTTAACTCTATATGGTGTGACAAGTGAAACTGATCGGTAAGGGCATTTTTTATGCAAAATTGATTGTTTACAAAGATTATAATTCTACGAACAAGATCACGCTCAGAATAGTTGGCGCGAAAATGTGGTGAAATCCTTGAAATTCACTACAATGTTTACATCTGTCTGTCAAAAATCAGATTTTTCTTGAAGTCCACCTGGCGATTTTTCCAAAGTGATTTCTTCTCAAATGGCCTCTTTGGAAGCATGGAAACTTCCACGAAGGAAGGAAAAAATGTAGGAGAGATGATGAATTAACTTTAAAATTGAGGGGTTTGGAGAATGTCCCCGATGACATTGTTCCATTAAACTTTCCGATAAAAACTATCACCAAGCCATTCACCTGCAAAAAAACAGATAGTTCATTGTAGATATCATAAAATCTGTTGATGGTTGAGAAATCGTTGAATCCTGGTCTGCGACAGTTTAGGCTGCTTCCAGCTATCTTAGAATGACTTATTTTTCAGTAAGTTACACCCCGCATGGAATAATCGGGGAAGGAGGGCGATCTAAACCAAGCAGTTGTTCTGAAGAACAAGTCCCACGCCCAAGATCGATAAGGCTAATGACTATTATTTGGATAATCATCACTTTTTGATGAACACATGAATTCCACAAGTTAGCGTGGGCTTATCATTCTTTGAAGATATCTTGATTTTGGCTAGTGAATTCCGAACCGTCACAGGGGGTCCCATGGCTCTTCGGAAGAAAATATCTACTATATTCATAATTTCCCAATACTTTTAGTCAAGAGATTGTCATGGAAAAATAAATATGTAAGTAATAATAGAAATATTTGATTTGTTAGTTACTAGATACACAATCAGAAGTTACAAAAATTATTACAACGGGCAAAGGTAGTTCAGAGGAGATACAAGTTAATTTATACATATAGGAGTCATTTTACTATGAAAGTTATTTGAGTTCTTGCGTTAAGATAGTCGTGTTGTCTGCCAAAATAGTAAACACCTCTTAATTTGCCCAAAAGCTGAGAGGTTCTTTCTCTCAGATAGGATTCGAATCAATGGCAGCTTCGTCCTCTGAAGCTGTAGAAATGAAGCTTACGTAACAGTCAAAAGCTTTAGATATGTCGCAAAATACTGCAGCGCTCAGTTCCTTCAGACTAGAATATTGTTTTTTCAGAAAGCGAAAGAGATTGCATCTCCCGTACTTTTATTGGTTTGAAAGCTGAATTGAGTAATTGTATGTAATTTACAGCTCTCCATAAAAGCGTGTAATTGTGGATCCATCATGTATGTCGAATTGCACAAAATATTCAGCCGCATCAATTGAAAAATTGCATTACCGTATGGGTTCAAAATTTCAACCTGATTGGGCTTTGAAACGCATTCGAAAATGAAAAATCATTTAAGTAATGAATCTTCCTCTATTGACCGTATTCAGTGTTACTCATCGCAATTGTGATTTCGTAGAACAACCATGGTTGGAACTATAATTGAATTACCTTTTCGACGGTGTGCAAATCGACCTCTATGCCTTTCGAAATGTTCAAGTTGTTATGCCTCCAGCGCCCTCTGTCGAGTGATTGTAATGTTTCTTCTCTCGAAAAGTAGGATCGGTAATACAATTCAAAATAATTGTTGTCCTATTGTTTCATCTGGAACCGTTCAAAAGTTATCGAGATAAGGGTGCCATTCAGATCCTTACTTACGCTTGACATTTCAAATGCATATTGTGAAAAAACAAATCAACGAAATGATAAAAACAATTAGATGGTTGTAAAGAGAATTGAACTATCATTTCAACGATGTGCTACATGATATTTGAAAAAAATAAGTTGATGTGCCCCCTCCTGCGCCATCTATCGGGCAATCACAAGGTCTTTTATTTCAAAAAGTAGTATCGGTGATATCATACAACACTTTTTTTTTTCATTATTCCACGTCGAACCGTTCAAAAGTTGACAGGGGGGGGTGGGTACTATAAAAAGCCGCACTGTATATGAACGATAATCTAATCTTCTTTCTCCCTATTTATGGAGTACAGGATACATGCTTCCCAACTGCGGATGATAAAAGAAAGAAACCATTTCCTTGCAGATTTGAACAAGCTTTCAATCTAACATCCCTTCATCCCTACTTTTCAGTACCATGCAACTCGCTGTTATTTCCATCTCTCTCGTGGAAGAATTCCAGCAGTGTTTAACGACGTCCGTATAGAAACTTTATGTGATATCGTTTATCATGGAAAGAAAGTAATGCTTGCATTTCTCATTTGTGACAGATTGGGACCAAGGTGATGTTATTTAGCATAATGGGTTTGTACACTAATGTATTCCTGCACGTTTTTCTCAATTCAGTTACTCATCCAATATTGCCATGTATAAACGGTCTACGTAGGAGGAGACTGAAGAAGGCGAATGAATTATTCCACAACAGTTCCCTGTGGGAATTGAACTTTCCTCAAATGTAAAGTTTATAATTTATCGGTAGTCGACCAAACTCAAGGGAAAAATTAACTTCGATGTTTTCAATATTCATAACTATTGGTCTCTTCCACACGATCGAACACAGGGCATTGGCAAATATATAGGATGAATTCCAAAATTCCACATTAACATCAATATAATACTTTTGATTCTACAGCTATACAGGGTATTCTGAAAGACGGTATCAGCTTTCTTATTTCAAGTGGAACTCTACCTTTTTTTCACATGATTCAAATAGCCTTCTGTTTCTGAGTTGAGGTAACCTGAGTTATGTTAACTCATCTATTACAGTGTTTGACATTTGTCGATTTTTCCGAAAAAAAAAACCGCTGTAGTAGTTTACGGAAAAAAATTATCTCGAAAACCATTCAAAATTAGAAAAGCTTTGTGGATCAGTTAGCAAAAAGTCCATGCTATCTCTTGATGTCCCATCGATGGTCCCATTTTGTACCATACAAGCGTAGGAGCAAATGACGTATTCAAAAACTGTATACAACTCAATTGTTTCAAATGACACCTACTATTTTTTTGGAAACCTCCGGGAGAAAACTGAATTTTGAGTCACTTTATTGGGCATTCTCTGTAACCTGAATCCAATCTTCATAAAGTTTTTCGATAAGAATTAAGAAATGCCCTATTTTGCCGAGAGATTCTTTGCGTTCTCGAATATCCGAAGGTAACAAAAATCTATTGAAATTAAGAAGGTGATATCGTGTCAAAGTAAAAACAAGTTGTGCTAATTCTCAAATGAAATTGATTCGAAAATGGAAAATTATCTGAACAAAGTTGTGTTAGACTCGTTCATTATCCATGGCTTGTGTCAGAAATAATTCAGCGAAATGTCCGCGAGTTCAATTTGGAATATACAAACTTACCAAGCATGAGAAGAGAAAAATTCTCACGATTTAGGAATAATTTTGAAAAAATTGGGGAAGTGGCTACATCCATGACTGGCAATGAATATAATCAAATTGCCATTCTCAAGCCTCAATACGAACAGCGTCTTTGTAATTGAGATCTTTTTGCTTTGTAATATAATCCATTTCACACAGCCATCAGCTACAATCCTTTTTCATTCATAAGTCTACAAAAATCACAACCAGGTGATATTTCCCGTAGGATTCATTACTAAAAATACAAGAGCACGCCGATTTCTTAGAAAACATAATTTTGACTGATGCACAGTGGTCACCGTGACGAAAAATAAGGAAACTAATCATTTTTTTTGCTCAATCGCCTCTTTGGGTGTCAAAACTCATGAAAAAAATATGAAAAAAAAATGTCACAAAGGGGTAGTTTGTAGGAAAGGGTGTTGAAAAAAAAAGTGTTTTGAGTATTTTTTTACCGCAGAGTTGCTCTGAAGGCTGACGAGAATCATGATAGAGATTTTTTTTTAAACTTGTCACAAAGGGGTGGTTTTTAAAGGGGTGGTTGGACAAAAAATATAAGATCAAAACCGCTTTTTTCGCGGAATTGCTTTCAAGACTGACGAGAATCATGGAAAAAATATTTTAAAGATCTTGTCACAAGAGGTGGTGCGAAAAAAAAATCATATTCGAGCGTTTTTTTCGGGCGCAGAATTGCTTCTAAGGCTGAAGAGAATCATGGGAATAATATAAAAGTGTCACACAGGGGTAGTATTTAGAAGTGGTTGAACAATGAAATCAGATTTAAGCTTTCTTTTTCAACCGAAGAAACCAAAAAGGAGGAGGTTCTCTAGTCGACGCGTATATTTTTTCTTATGTATGACCACGCATAACTTTTACTGAGACGTCCGATTCCGATAATTCTTTTTTTAGTAGATAGGGTGTACTTCGAAGTTGGTCCCATCTAAATTTGAAATACACCCCTAGGGGTAGCAAAATGAAGGATATTGATCACTCACCCACTGAATTCTGGTCCGTTAACCGATTCTATCAGGCATAACTTTGTACCGCGTTCTTCGATTTGGATGATTTTTTTTTATTAGAGAGGGTATACCCCATAGTTGATCATATTTGGATTTCGAATGGAATTATTCACTCTAACGGGTAGAAAAATGGGGGATAATTGATTTTTCACTTGTGAACATTGACACACATATGTAGTTGACAATGTCAGATCGCTATTGACATTATTTTTGTTCTCCTACATCTGCCACAGTCATTATATTCTATGAGAGGATGGAATGATGTACAGAGTAATGAAATGAACTAACCAGAACAACAAAAATAATTCATATTACAACAAATAGTAGAAGTAGATAATCATATTATTCAACTGGTAATAGTTGAAGTAAGGTGGGTAAATAAATATTTTGGAAGTAATCAAAAAACAAGTTGGTAGTAATTAGAAGATTTAACCCTAAAAAAATTTAAAACTTTTCAACAAAAAATCAAACCGACAAAATACGGAACTGAAAAGTAAAAAATAAAATTAACCTTCTTAGTTTCAATAACCAGGCTCCTAAACTAGTGTTAGTAACTAATTTTGAGTCGGCGCCAAACGAACAATCAACGAAGATCATTAAATTACTTCACAAGAATCATCAGAATGTCACCGCGCAACTCGATGCCATCATTTTACGCCTAACCTAATTATAATAATAATAATAATAATAATATATAATATATACTTATACAAGTGTGCTTGTGAATGAACAGGTGGGTCACAGAAGTAGTATTAACTACTTGTGTATGTGATTTCCATAGTATTTTTTATTTTTATTTTCAATTGCATTAAAATTGGTAGACTTTATATTTTTATTTTTTTTCAAATGGTGAACATGGTAGAAAATTGTGAATTTGTCACATTCAGGTAGTATATTACATCATAAGTGGGCTCTTCTCAATGAGATTTTACATATATTAGAGGGTAAGTCACAATCGGGGTAATTCTCTATCACAATCGGAGTAATTTTCCAGTCACAATTGGGGTAATTTTCCAGTACTAATAAAGAAGAGTTATGAAATATACATGATGGATACACACATTGATATACACAAATACACTAATATGCACACATACATATACATCATAAATTGCTCAGTTATATGTGTTTATCTCTGCTTAGCAATTTCGGTAAATATAAGTCTATCTTTAGCAATCCATTTTTTCAATTCTTTTTTAAACGTTCGGTAGTTTTTTATATCTTTCAATTCGTTTGGTAATAAAGCATAGACTCTGGGTGCTAAATAATTGGTATTTCGTTGACCGATAGTTCTTTCGCAACGTGAGAAGAAAATTTCATCAATTTTTCGAGTATTGTAGGGGTGTTTATGTAGAGTGAGTTCAATTTTTCCTAGTTTTACGAAAATAATTATTTTTTGACAAAAAATCTGTCTCACATCTTTTATTTGGGATTCGCTGTATAAAGAATTTGTGGGGAAAGATGCCTTTTCACCGTATATTATTTTTAATATCCATTTCTGTAAAACATGTACTTCATTTAGAAAACAGTCATTAACTCCGCCCCAACCTGATATTCCATATGATAGTATAGACCCTATTAGGGAGAAATATAGTGTTTTCAAATGTTTTATGTTTAGGAAATCTTTGAGGTGTTTAAATTTCGATAAGAATCCCCTGAGTCGCAAAAACTCGCAAAAACTTACATTTGAATTCAAATAAAATCCGATTATTAAGGATAAATAAAACTTAATTCATTTGCTTGTTTGTTTGGCGCCGACTCAAAATTAGTTACTTACATTAGTTTAGGAGCTTAGTTATTGAAACTGAGAAGGTTTATTTTATTTTTCACTTTTCAGTTCCGTATTTCGTCGGTTTTATTTTTTGTTGAAGATTTTTTATGCTAAATTGTTTTCAAAGCTCACGAGAACCATAGAAAAAATTGTCGCAATGAGGTTGCTTTCAAAAGGGGTATCTTTGGTATTAGATCAAATGTTTTAAATAATGACTTTTTGAATGTTTCACTTCAATTAGCAAACTCGTTTATAATATAGGCATTCACATTCTAGCAAAGAAGTCGATTTTTTCACAAAATAATGAGGTGTCAATTCATTGTGGGTCAAAATATAGTTGATGCGTTTTCGATACACTCTTGCAGAGGCTCACAATTAATTAAATATTTTAAAAAGGTGCAAGTATGAGCAATCAAATTTTTGATATATTTTTAAAGAGATTTCAGGCTATCCATTAGATATTTCAACAGAGCGGGGACTCGTGGGGCAGTTTTTGAAAGTCTATCGAAAGTTGAAAATTCACGCACGTTCATCCTAATAACACATAAAATGACTATTAATAACTGAGTAAATAATCAACCAATTTATCTCATGAAACATGAAATGAAAACTACATACTTTGATTGACTTTAAACCTGAGTTTCACAGGAATTATTCACAAGATGTTCTTTCTGGAGCTAATCGAATTCGGAAGAAAAATGACGATATAATGGTCGTCTTAGAGGGGCTGTAGATCGTAAATGTTCCGCAATAATTACCTGAAATTCTGAGGAAAATTTATTTGGTATAGGAGAACTTTACCGAAATTGAATAAGTTTCCGTTTTTCGTTATTTTGGACCACTGTGTGATGCAGCAAATTTTGTCAGCAGATACTTTACCAAAATCAACATTTTTGTGGTTCTGGATGCTAAAAGTTCAAAATTAAATACAATTTCAAATAAATGTTTTTTTGGTAATGAACCAAGAGGTAAGCTACTTTATGTTCGTTGGTTTCCCTGCATCAAATCTTGTTTCTCTTTCTCTGATTCTTCCATACTTCCATAATTCCTTTATGTTTGGCTATTGTTCTTCAAGTAACTTTGCCTCCTGCTTTATCCTTTCTCTATTATTTTTGTTCCTTGGTAGAAAGATCTAACTACTCAATTTTCTATTTTATTTTATATTTCCCAAGTATCATTTTATATTATCAAATAATTTGTGTTCTGTTGGATCGAATTTGTTGATACTACCAAAAAAAAAACAAAGAATATCACTCAAAGTAAGAAACAAGAAGGATCTGATAGCCATACCAAACTCTCGTTCAAAATATTAATATTTCAATTGGAGATTAATTTCTCCTCCTGATTTCTGAGCCAAGCTTTATTTTCTAATCTGGATTGTACGAATCAAGAGGATTCATTTGGTGAAATATTTGTATATGAACTTGCAGCAGCGAGTTTCCAATTTTTATGTTATGAAGTTCTAGTTTTTTTTTATTTCTTTCGTGATTTTCTTTGGCTATATATTTCTCATTGCTCAATTTTCCATCAGCTTTCATCTTGGAACCCCTCACTCTGAATTACTGATTTTTTTGTGTTACTCACCTTCTATAGCGGGAATTCCTAATGAACATCAAGGAAACATTCTCCAACACGTCATGTGATAACCCAGTTTCCTTGCGAAGTCGATAGTGGATAGTTGGGAGCTATTGGGGATGAAAAGTTCAGTTTGTTTTCCAAAACTGTCATGTGTCGTGTCTCCAACGTGCCTCTTTGCCATTATTAACTTGTCATGTTCTCAGAAAATAGACCAGTTTCAGTTGGCGGAGATACGGGCTGGTCTGCTAGAAGAGTGTAACTTTTTCCGTTTCTTCTATAACACTGGAATGTTTCGCTTGAAAGACATTCCCATGTAGGAAACATACAAATAGAAAATATATCAGGCAGACTCATGGATAGATTTTCTACACCTCTAGGGATTCAATACAGAATCCTTGGTTTTCGAGATGTGGAAAAATGAACGATCCTTGAAAAATAGAATTATATCTAACTTCGAAGAGTTGACAAAGCAAAAAACATTACCTCATTTTTCCCCGTACACTGCGTTGTACAGGGTATATCTCCATTGATTAACGTGACCTATACTGGCTCCTATGGATGAACGCTGTATGTTCCAAAATATCGTTATTTATTCATTTTATGGAGGAAATTTAATGGACATAGACCTCAAAGAGAAGTGTTTCGAGCTCTCGGCCCTCATCAGTCAACAAACAGAAGCCAGCCGCACATTGGTGGTTTCGGTTAGCAGACCTTGCATTCCAGGGCAACAACCAACGTCACCACGGAGGCAGCTATAGCCATCTGTGTGACATCCGAGTCCAGGATTATAGAGATGAAACGGAGGAATATCGAGGGGACTGTCGAACAAAATGGAAGAAATTCAATGGACATAGCCCTCAAAGAAGTGTTAACCGTAGACACGTGTTTAGGGCACTCGGCCCTCATCAGTACGGTGAAGAAGTGCCAGGATGAACAACACTTGGTAGAAAACGACAAATCAACGGAGTCAACAAACAGAAGCCAGCCGCACATTGCACTGCATTCCAGTCAACAACCAACGTCACCACGGAGGCAGCTATAGCTATACAGGGTCTGCTAACCGAAACCACCAATGTGCGGCTGGCTTCTGTTTGTTGACTCCATTGATTTGTCGTTTTCTACCAAGTGTTGTTCATCCTTACACTTCTTCACCGTACTGATGAGGGCCGAGAGCCCGAAACAACGGTCAACGGTTAACACTTCTCTTTGAGGGCTATGTCCATCAAATTTCTTCCATTTTGTTCGACAGTCCCCTCGATATTCCTCCCTTCCATCTCTATTCATTTATTTAGCTTCACGCCACCCTAACAGCTGATGCCTTGATCAGGGTGGGAAAAATACAGTGATTATAAATTACAATACAATGATGAATAATACAATAATTCAGATAAAATTAACAATACTTACTTGTAACTATGCATATGAACTGAAAAAAAAACTTAATTAAGAAAAAAGTTCATATGCAGGGTTACAGGTATTATGAATACGTAGGTGGTGAGTGTTACAGGATCACTTTCTTGATTTCACTTGATGTAGTATTGAATATGTCAATCACATTCTGAAAAATCATATAATTTACACAAATTTGATGGATAGGAGAAAACATGAGTAAATTCGTGTTGGATGCCGGCAAATAAAACATGTTATGTGATCGGGCAGTCCCTCTAGGTACATGTATATTCAGCAAAGACAGTAATTGGGGAGAACCTATTTTGTTATTCAGGAGTTTGAAGGGGAAAACTGTGCTGTGACAGTGTCTGCAACAAGATATAACCAAAACGTTCCAATAATAATTCCTGAGGGAAACATCGTGCAGAATACTCCCTATCTACTCTATAACATATTGTTTTGAGGAAACGTCTCTGTACATTCTCGATATCATTCGAGTGGACATTATAGCCCAGAAACCTAATAATGGAGGCGTATTCAAGTTCAGTTCTCACAAATGCGTCGAACAGGAGCTTCATAGTATTGGGGCCAATAAATTGCTTGGAGTTCCTGGTTGCGAAGCCAAGCGATTTATAAGCAGATGAACTGATATTGCAAGTTCCACGAATGTTAATTCATTGTCAAATTTCACTCCTAAGTCTGTGAAACTGGTGCACCTTCCGAGATTGGTACCATCAATACTTAATGAAAAATAATAGGTGATTGGTGCCGCAGGCTTTTTTTTCTTTGACTTAGATATCTGCCAAACATGGACGCCGTATCTGAACAGGAACTATATAGAACTATTGACAAAATACTTGCCGTATGTCCCAATCGTCAATTCCTACCAAATAAGAACGCGTATCCAAGCTATACCAACAATGAACGCAGTAAAAATAGGTTCTGTATGTGAACTTACCGCGTTCATCTTAAGAACTAGACCTTTGAAAATGGTAAAAAGTGAAAAAAAATAATAGTAGGATGAAACCCATTGGAAAAGAAAGAGAATATAACAAACATGAAAGGAAAAATAATTTACGGGCGATCTGAGGTCGGGAAGTGGAAGGGGGTGAGTTTTTAAGGGTAAAAAACGATTTATCTCGATTTCCAGCAAAACTACGAGTCCTATGGAAAAAAGGAGGTAATAAAAAGATCTACAACTTTTGTATCCAAATTTTTTCCACATTACCTCAAAATGTATGTGGAAAATTCAAATAACCAAGTTTTTGGTTTTTTATTTTTATTTTTCCCAAAAAAAATATTTTTTCACGAAATTCGGTGGAAACTTACCCTCTTATGTCCCGAACACACTATAATTTTTTGATTTAAAATATTTATTTTTTCACCTCATTTTGACTTTATATCGAAAAAGCACCCTAATTTTCAATCAAAAATTCTCCCGTCAAAATATCAGATTTTTTAAAAAGCTAGGTGGGATTTTTGTTTGTTGAAATCTCTCCTTTCTGATGGTATGAAAAAATATACATTACTATGGTTAATGTTCTCAAAAAATGCAAAGAAACTTAAAGTTGATATTTAATAAGAGATCTACAATATTTTGAGAAAGTTGTAGAATCTTTAAATTATATGCGTAGATGCCTATTTATTGCTATTTCGAAATGACTCATATACCTGAGTGACCTACGGGAAATTTTAGCCCATCAAAAGATATTTCATAGAGAAGTGGGGAAGGGGTAGGAGCGTCTGGGCCTTACTACCTGTTATTTCTTTGCATTTTCTGAGAACATTTACCATAGTAATGTATATTTTTTTCATACCATCAGAAAGTAGATATTTCAACGAACAAAAAGCCCACCGAATATTTTGATTTTGATTTTGATGTTTTGACGGGAGAATTTTCGATTGAAAATTAGGGTGCTTTTTCGATATTAAGTCAAAATAAGGTGAAAAAATAAATATTTTTAATTAAAAAAATCACATTGTGTTCGGGACATGAAAAGAAAAGTTTTCACCAAATTTTGTAGATGAAAAATTTTTTGTAAAAGTTAAAAATAAAAATTTGAATTTTTACACTTTTTGCACTTCTTGCACTTTTTGCACTTTTTGTACTTTTTGCACTTTTTGTACTTTTTGCACTTTTTGCACTTTTTGCACTTTTGCACTTTTGCACTTTTTGCACTTTTTGCACTTTTTGCACTTTTCTTTTTGCACTTTTTGCACTTTTTGCACTTTTTCACTTTTTGCACTTTTTGCACTTTTGCACTTTTTGCACCTTTTGCATTTTCTGCACTTTTTGCACTTTTTGCACTTTTTGCACTCTTTGCACTTTCCTCTGCACTTTTTGCACTTCTTGCACCTTTCGCACTTTCTGCACTTTTTGCACGTTTGCACGTTTTGCACTTCTTTCAACTTAAAAAAAAACATAACTCCGGTTGTAGACGCCGGACGCGTCTTTCGTTCATGGCGTTGCATTCCCCATGAAAATTCTGACTCTTTTGATTTTCTGTAATATTCGAAAAAAAAATCCAAGTGCCAGGTTAGGTCAGGTACCTAATCCAACCTAACCCAACCTGAGGTTGGGTTAAAAAAAATTTTTACATAAATTTTGGGGTTATGTGAAAAAAGTGTGGGCACAAAAGTTGTAGATCTTTCTATAACCTACAACTTCGCCATCTAATTTTTTTCCCATAGGACTCGTAGTTTTGCCGGAAATCGAAATAAACCGTTTTTCACCCTTAAAAACTCACCCCCTTCCACTTCCCGACCTCAGATCGCACGTAAATTATTTTTCCTTTCATTTCTGTTATATTCTCTTCCTTTTCCAATGGGTTTCCTCCCACTATAATTTTTTTCTGTTTCAAAAATTATCGACCCTGGTCTAAACGTGGATTATCCCGCGTTACCCTCTGGAATCGGCGCGGCGCAACAGCGTTTTTTTTTTCTGCAGGATCAAACGCGCTTTTTATCTCTCCCACAAATTAGATGTAACCAAGACGTGGGTCATAATATTAATATTTATTTAATCAACCAGTGTATTGATGGTGTCGATTAATAATCGAAATATTTCAACCACACATGAATTAAAGTTGTTTAACGTCAGATTCATCATTTGATAAAGTGCAATATGGGTGTTGGACATAATAATCAAGATTTCGTTAATTGATCAGTGATTTATAATGACTGTGATAAGGTTATCAAAAAAACATGTGATACTTTTTAACCGACGAAACCAAAAAGGAGGAGGTTCTCTAGTCGACCCGTATATGTTTTTTTCCATCATTTTTTTTATGTGTGATTACGCATAACTTTTTACTGAGCCGTCTGATGCCGATAATTTCAGTGGATAGGGTGTACTTCGAAGGTGGTCCCATTTGAATTTAAGAAGGGAGAAATCCACCCCTAAGGGTAGCAACATGAAGGATATTGATCACTCACCCTCTGAATTCTGGTCCGTTAACCGATTCTATCGGGCATAACTTTGTACTGGGTTCCTCGATTTGAATGATTCTTCTCTTAATAGATAGGGTATACCTTATATATAGAGTTCGAATGGAATAACATACCCTTACGGGTGAAAAAATAGGAGATAATTGATTTTTCACCTATGAACATTGGCACACACATACGTAGTTGACAATGACATATCGCTACTGACATTATTTCTGTTCCACATCCGTCAGAACCATTATATTCTATGAGAGGATGGAATGATATACAAAGTAATGGAATGAAGTAACCAGAACAACAAAAATAATTTATATTACAACAAATAGTAGAAGAAGATAATCATGCTGAAAAGGGAGACATTCTCAATTGAATATTGATAGGAAGATTTTTCTGTGAATTGAAAAATCCACGCTTTAAATGGAGGTATCTTCAATTTCCGATTTTTTCTTTTGAGTTAGGGCCTTTTCAGAATATCTATCAGATGTAGTTCAATGTCCAGCGTGGCTTTAGCCGGGAAAGTAGTTGTTTTCTGTTAGACATTCACAAAAAATAACTTCATTTTAATCGTGGATTTTACAATTCACAGAAAAATCTTCCTATCAATATTCAATTGAGAATGTTTCCCTTTTCAACATGAATACCCCACAAGAGGTTATCTTGATGATGGAAGATAGTGACTAAGGTTTATCTTTCAGTCGTAGATGATTCCACATCTGATTTTATGAACATCCTGGTTATATTTTCAACAAATCAATAGATAATCATATTATTCAACTGGTAATAGTTGAAGTAGGGTGGGTAAGTAAGTATTTTGGAAGTGATAAAAAAACAAGTAGGTAGTAATCAGTATATTTCGGCCATAAAAAATTGAAAAATAGAAACTTTTTAACAAAAAATCAAACCGACGAAATACGGAACTGAAAAGTAAAAAATAAAATAAACCTTCTTAGTCTCAGTAACTAAGCGCCTAAACTAATGTAACTAATTTTGAGTCGGCGCCAAACAAACAATCAACGAACGTCATTAAATTACTCCGAAAAAATTACCAGAATGTCACCGCGCAACTCGATGCCATCATTTTACGCCTTACCTAATTCATTTGCTTGTTTGTTTGGCGCCGACTCAAAATTAGTTACTTACATCAGTTTAGGAGCTTAGTTACTGAGACTAAGAAGGTTTATTTCATTTTTTACTTTTCAGTTCCATATTTCGTCAGTTTGATTTTTTGTTAAAAAGTTTTTTGCTACAAGATATCCATGGTACTAAAATGTAATGAGTGAAAAATAAAGCTTTTGTGGATAGATTGTCCTTTCATTAAAGGAATATAAGTTGCTATAATTGTGTCTGCAGAATCACATAATTTTTTCCAGTACCAGATGCTCCATTTCGTTGAAATAACTGAACATCTAAAAGACTTGAAAACAAGCTGAATCCACTGAGTGGACAATTCTCTGTATTCATTACAGTGCTGAAAAAACACGTACAGTCTAGACATAAAACAAATTTCACATTGTTAAATTTTCAGCCTTTATATAGCTTCCCCTGCGAGAGATTGAGCAATGCGCCCGGTGTCTATTAGTCTGGCAGAATTCCAGTCACGAATTCGAGTTGATGGGGCCGTTTGGCAGTGCGACCAGACTTGAGATGACAGGGGAGCTCCACAACGGTCTTAATACAGGTAAACTTGGCCCAAATCACCCTTGAAAAAGACAATTCAAAACTCCTCTAGCGAGCGTTATATTCCGGATGGACCAGTAATACGGGGGAATCGGTGACCGTATTGAGAATTATGCTCTAGTCACTCGGAAAATAATTTTTGATTGTGTTCAGGTCACTGTGGCATCTTTATTATCAGTGGAGCATTCGTTGGATGATTCCGCATTCTGATAGACGTTATTTCCTTCTTCTTCTAATAACAATAATAATAATGTTTTTTCTTTCATAAATAACAATATTTACAAAATTCAATATATCTTCGAAAGTTTTGATGAATAAACAATGGCACCCCCACTGAGAAATTATTTGATGACTTTGTTATGATATGTAGCTGATAAAGATATAATATTGTTTCATTTTCGAATCATTAATCGGGGTTCACTGATCCTATAATCCTATTTCCTAATACCTAGTTACTTCTGTTAACAAATTCTTTCAATTCAATAATATTCAGTTTCCACAGTTGTATAATGGTTATTAAAATCTCCTTAAATATTCCCTCTACAATTCCAAATCCGACCCGGCAATTTACCTCTAGAGAGATTAAAGTAAGGACCTACCTGCGCAACACTTATCTTTCCAAGAAGATGCATTAGCAAAGACGTTAATCTTAGTGTAATTTGGGCTATCCCGACACTTCATCATCATTACCATAAGCAGGTAAGAATACAATCCACAAGGAGGACAACATGGGAATTAAAGCCTGACAAGATTGAACCTCCAGAGGAATTGAGCTGGTTAAATGCGATTAAGTACAATATTTGTAATAACATGACAACAAGGAATCAGATTAAAATTTTTTGACAAAAAAATTAACCGACGAAATACGGAACTGAAAAGTAAAAAATAAAATGAACCTTCTTAGTCTCAGTAACTGAGCTCCTAAACTAATGTAAGTAACTAGTTTTGAGTCGGCGCCAAACAAACAAGCAAATGAATTAGGTAAGGCGTATAATGAAGGCATCGAGTTGCACGGTGACATTCTGATAATTTTTTTGAAGTAATTGAAGATGTTCGTTGATTGTTTGTTTGGCGTCGACTCAAAATTAGTTACTTACATTACTTTAGGAGCTTAGTTACTGAGACTAAGAAGGTTTATTTTATTTTTTACTCTTTAGTTCCGTATTTCATCGGTTTAATTTTTTGTTAAGAAGTTTTAATTTTTCAATTTTTTATGGTTAAAACATACTAATTACCACCTACTTGTGTTTTGGTTACTTCCAAAATACTTACTTACCCACCTTACTTCAACTATTACCAGTTAAATAATATAATTATCTACTTTTACTATTTGTTGTAATATACATTATTTTTGTTGTTCTGGTTAGTTCATTTCATTACTTTGTATATCATTCCATCCTCTCATAGAATATAATGGTTTTGACGGATGTGGAACAGAAATAATGTCAGTAGCGATCTGTCATTGTCAACTACGTATGTGTGTGCCAATGTTCATAGTGAAAAATCAATTATCCTATTTTCCACCGTAAGTATATAATTCAATTCGAAATCTAGATATAGGTATACCTACCATTAAAAAGAATCATCCAAATCGAAGAACCCAGTACAAAGTTATCCTGATAGAATCGGTTAACGGACCAGAATTCAGAGGGTGAGTGATCAATATCCTTCATTTGCTACCTTAGGGTGGATTTCTTTTAAATTCAAAGGGACCACCTTCGAAGTACACCCTATCCACTGAAAGAAAATTATCGGAATCGGACGCCTCAGTAAAAGTTATGCGTGATCATACATAAAAAATATGGAAAAAAATATACGGGTCGACTAGAAACCTCCTCCTTTTGGTTTCGTCGGTTGAAAATGAACCTTCTTAGTCTCAGTAACTGAGCTCCTAAACTAATGTAGTAACTAAGTTTTGAGTCGGCGCCAAACAAACAAGCAAATGAATTAGGTAAGGCGTATAATGAAGGCATCGAGTTGCACGGTGACATTCTGATAATTTTTGAAGTAATTGAAGATGTTGTTGATTGTTTGTTTGGCGTCGACTCAAAATTAGTTACTTACATTATTTAGGAGCTTAGTTACTGAGACTAAGAAGTTCATTTTATTTTTACTTTTCAGTTCCGTATTTCGTCGGTTTAATTTTTTGTTAAAAGTTTTATTTTTCAATTTTTTATGGTTAAAACATATAATTACACCTACTTGTTTTTGTTACTTCCAAAATACTTACTCACCCACCTTACTTCAACTATTACCAGTTAAATAATATAATTATCTACTTTTACTATTTGTTGTAATATAATTATTTTGTTGTTCTGGTTAGTTTATTTCATTACTTTGTATATCATTCCATCCTCTCATAGAATATAATGGTTTTGACGGATGTGGAACAGAAATAATGTCAGTAGCGATCTGTCATTGTCAACTACGTATGTGTGTGCCAATGTTCATAAGTGAAAAATCAATTATCCCCTATTTTTCTACCCGTGAAGGTATATAATTCCATTCGAAATCTAGATATGAGGTATACCCTACCTATTGAAAATGAATCATCCAAATCGAAGAACCCAGTAGAAAAATATGCCTGATAGAATCGGTTAACGGACCAGAATTCAGAGGGTGAGTGATCAATATCCTTCATGTTGCTACCCTTAGGGGTGGATTTCATTTTTTAAATTCGAATAGGACCACCTTCGAAGTACACCCTATCCACTGAAAAGAGAATTATCGGAATCGGACGCCTCAGTGAAAAGTTATGCGTGATCATACATAAAAAAAATTATGGAAAAAAAATATACCGGTCGACTAGATAACCTCCTCCTTTTTGGTTTCGTCGGTTGAAAATGAACCTTCTCAGTCTCAGTAACTAAGCTCCTATGCTAATGTTAGTAACGAATTTTGAGTCGGCGCCAAACAAACAAGCAAATGAATTAGGTAAGGCGTAAAATGATGGCATCGAGTTGCGCGGTGACATTCTGATAATTTTTTTGAAGTAATTTAATGATGTTTGTTGTTTGTTTGTTTGGCGCCGACTCAAAATTAGTTACTTACATTAGTTAGAGCTAGTTACTGAACTGAAATTCATTTATTTTTTGCTTTTCAGTTCCGTATTTCGTCGGTTCCATTTTTTGTTAAAAAGTTTTCATTTTTCCATTTTTTATGGCTAAAATATATTAATTACTACCTTCTTGTTTTTTGATTACTTCCAAAATACTTACTCACCCACCTTACTTCAACTATTACCAGTTAAATAATATGATTATCTACTTTTACTATTTGTTGTAATATAAATTATGTTTGTTGTTCTGGTTAGTTTATTTCATTACTTTGTATATCATTCCATCCTCTCATAGAATATAATGGTTTTGACGGATGTGGAACAGAAATAATGTCAGTAGCGGTCTGTCATTGTCAACTACGTATGTGTGTGTCAATGTTCATTAGTGAAAAATCAATTAATCCCTATTTTTCCACCCGTAAGAGTATATAATTCAATTCGAAATCTAGATATAAGGTATATCCTACCCATTAAAAAAAGAATCATCCAAATCGAAGAACCCAGTACAAAGTTATGCCTGATAGAATCGGTTAACGGACCAGAATTCAGAGGGTGAGTGATCAATATCCTTCATGTTGCTACCCTCAGGGGTGGATTCCATCTTTTGAATTCAAAAGGGACCACTTTCGAAGTACACCCTATCCACTGAAAAGAAAATTATCGGAATCGGACGCCTCAGTAAAAAGTTATGCGTGATCATACATAAAAAAAATGATGGAAAAAAAATATACGGGTCGACTAGAGAACCTCCTCCTTTTTGGTTTCGTCGGTTGAAAATAAAACTTCTTAGTCTTAGTAACCAAGCTCATAAACTGATGTTAGTAACTAATTTTGAGTCGGCGCCAAACAAACAAGCAAATGAATTAGGTAAGGCGTAAAATGATGGCATCGAGTTGCGCGGTGACATTCTGATAATTTTTTTGAAGAAATTCAATGATGTTCGTTGATTGTTTGTTTGGCGCCGACTCAAAATCAGTTACTCACATTAGTTTAGGAGCTTAGTTACTGAGACTAAGAAGGTTCATTTTATTTTTTACTTTTCAGTTCCGTATTTCGTCGGTTTAATTTTTTGTTAAAATGTTTGTATTTTTAAATTTTTATGACTAAAATATATTAATTACGACCTTCTTGTTTTTTGATTACTTCCAAAATACTTACTCACCCACCTTACTTCAACTATTACCAGTTAAATAATATGATTATCTACTTTTACTATTTGTTGTAATATAAATTTATTTTTGTTGTTCTGGTTAGTTTATTTCAATTCTTTGTATATCATTCCATCCTCTCATAGAATATAATGGTTTTGACGTATGTGGAACAGAAATAATGTCAGTAGCGATCTGTCATTGTCAACTACGTATGTGTGTGCCAATGTTCATAAGTGAAAAATCAATTATCCCCTATTTTTCCACCCGTAAGGATATATAATTCCATTCGAAATCTGAATATGAGGTATACCCTATCTATTGAGGAAAGAATCATCCAAATCGAAGAACCCAGTACAAAGTTATGCCTGATAGAATCGGTTAACGGACCGGAATTCAGAGGGTGAGTGATCAATATCCTTCATTTTGCCACCCTTAGGGACGGATTTCATCCTTTAAATTCAAATGGGACCACCTTCGAAGTAGACCCTATCCACTGAAAAAAGAATTATCGGAATCGGACGCCTCAGTAAAAAGTTACGCGTGATCATACATAAAAAAAATGATGGAAAAAAAATATATACGGGTCGACTAGAGAACCTTTTTTGGTTTCATCGGTTAAAAAGGGGCGAGGACGGAGATCAATTGCACCTAGCAATCAAGTCCGCAGTCAATAAATTGTGCACGTCAGAGTCTTTCATCACCGAGCTTACTAACTGCTATTTTGAGAAAATTCGTGGAGATGATGAAAAGGAGTTGGAGACATTACAGAAGAAAACCACTGAGTTAGAAAAGGTAGTCCATGAACAAGATGATACCATTGAATTGATGGCCAAACAGAACGAGAGATTTGAGAAATGGATTCGTAGAAATGATATTATTGTGTGTATTAAATTGATGGCCAAACAGAACGAAAGATTGGAGAAATGGATTAGTTGAAATAATATTATTGTCTACGGCTTGGAAGAGATGAATGATGAAAGCATCAAGATCGAATACTACAAATCTTCAATACTAAAATGAACTTAACTATTGAAAATGCTGATGTCGGAAGCTGTTACAGACTGGGAAAATCTAATGCAAAGAAATCTAGGCCAGTGTTGGTGAATTTTTTCAATGGATATACCGGACAAATTATTTTTTCCAACAAAAAATATCCCAAAGGTACCAAATACATAATCAAAGAAGATTCAATGAAGGAACAATCAACTTCGTTTAAGAAGGCCATACAAAAAGCTGGAAAAGATGGTGAAGTGTGGACAAGTTCAGGTACCGTCTTCTTGAAGTTGGCAGATAACAATATTACCAAGATTATCTCCATTGATGATTTGGCTGAAGTTTGAGTTCGTATATGCTGAAATGAGAATTTGTTTTTTCTTTTTCACCTTCTTTCTTCTGAACTATTTTTCTGAAAGATTTGATTATATTTAGTGTCAGTTTGGTAGTTTTTGTTATTCATTTTTATATAATATCTAACTGAATTCACTATTGCAAAAGTTCAAACATTCTAATAGATCAAGTAGTGGCACATGGGTGCAGTTGGGATGTGTTTGGATCCAATACTCTATTTCGAGTTCATAGATTTTACTTTCTTCATTTTTTTTTGGATCAATTTCTTATCGTACGGAATAAAATAAAATGCTTGGCAATTCATACATAGGTTGTCTTTATGCAAGGTCGCTTGTGCCTTCTTTGCGATCGGTAAAATTAGTTATAGATTAACATCAATTTGATATATTTTTTATTTGTGAAACATGGTTAAATGAAACTATTAGAAATGATGTAATAGATTTTGATGGGTATAACTTATACAGAAAAGATAGAGGTAGCTTAGGAGGAGGTTTGTGTATTTACGTAAATAATAAGATATATAGCGAAGAATTGAATCATCGTGGAACGGTATCGGAACAACTCTGGGTAAATATACAAATTAAAAGTAAAACTTTTGCTCTTGGTGCAATATACAAGCCTCCAAAAATAAATAAAAATTCTTTTATAGCTGAAATGGAAGATATTCTAAGTTTAATACATGCCACTGTAGATGAAATTATATGCGGAGGAGATCTTAACATATATTTTTTGAATAGCGATGATAGTTATGTAGATGAAATGTCATTTGTTTTAGAGTGCTTGGGTATTGGTCAAATCATAGGAACTCCTACAAGAATTACAGCCACTACTGCTACTTTACTTAATGGTATTATAACCTCATCTAACTGGGTTGTTGAGAGGGGAATTATCCACAGGTGTCATTGCTGATCATGATATAGCTTCATGTAAAGTCAGGGTATGTGTTGAGAAGCAGGGTCCCAAAATGATAACGTACAGGTCTTCCATAGTTATTTATGTATCAAATGCGTAAAATAGGCTTTTATGGACCGCAGCGTGTAAGTAATAGCCCGAGCGATAGCGTGGGCTATTAACACGCCTAGGTCCAGAAAAGCAAATTACGCCCGAAATACATACAAAATTTGATGTCATGTAGATAGATACCTCTTTATATCTGGAACATGATAAAAATAAATCAAGGCTGCCGTGAGAATGTATATTCATATCATATCGGAAACAGAATAAATCAAGAAGTGATGGAATGAATGTTACCATGGCAACTCAGTAAATTTTTCGAAATAAGATTATATAGGCTAGTAGCCATATTTGCTGTCAATTTTTGTGATCACAGATGATTTATTACTGATTTTGAAATGGATTCAAGCGACGAAGAAAGTGTGAACTGTACTCCACCAGAAATAAGTAAAGCAGCTGAGGATGCGAAATTGAGTTTATTGCCAAGTAAATCCAAGAAAATATACGACAAGGTGTATAAAGAATTCGTGGGGTGGTGCCACGGGAAAAATGTAAAAAATAGGAAATACACAGAGACTGCACTTCTTGCCTATTTTCTGGAAAAATCTAAATATTGTAAGCCCTATACCATGTGGTCATATTATTCCATGCTGAAAGCTACTTTAAATGTACATGATAATATATATATATATATATATATATATATATATATCAGTAGATACGCAAGATTGATAGCTTTTTTTAAACGAAAATTTGATGGTTATAAACCAAAGAAATCGAACATTCTAAGCAGAGAAGAAATTGAGTTATTTTTGAGGGAAACACCAGACGATTTGTATCTTATGATGAAAGTAAGTTCTAATTTCATGTTTTCTCAATGTTCAGTATGTTAATCTGAGAATTTATTGTAGGTAGCACTGATTTTTGGTATTTGTGGAGCATGTCGCCGCGAAGAATTGGCAAATATCACAGTGGGCGACATTCAAGATTTCGAGACATTCTTACTCATAACTATACGAGAAACCAAAACGAAGATAGATCGAGTATTTACTGTAATCGATAAAGAACGGAAATCGCCAAGTTATTTGGATATTTACAGAAAATATATTTCCTTGCGAGATCAGAATGATCAAAAGCGGTGTTTTTATATTATAAAAATGGCAAGTGTACGAGACAGGTTATCGGAAAAAATACATTCGGTCAAATACCATTCAGAATAGCCACTTACCTAAGTATTTCCAATGCGAAACAATATACTGCTCACTGCTTCAGACGTTCCTCAGCAACTATGTTAGCAGATGCAGGCGAAGATATAATCAACATTAAAAGACATGCTGGGTGGAAATCGACGACTGTTGCGGAAGGTTATATTGAAAATTCAGTTGCAAATATGCTGAAGATTGCTAAGAAAATTGTAGAAAATGATGAGCCTTCTATTATCCATTGCAGACAATCTGAAAATATTGCTCACTACTCTGAAACACCAGATAATAACATGCATTCTCTTCAGACTTCTAGTAATGAGGAATCAGTTGGAATCAGTAACTATCTGCAACAACAGAGAACAACAAATCCAAATATTTCCATGAATAACTGTTCTAATTGTATTGTCAATATTAAGTTATAATTCATTTTTTAAATTGATTCATGTCCATTGTTTTCGTTATATTATTGGTAATAATGTTTTGGGTTTGATTATATGATCCATCCGAATATAGATTTCTATCGATATGAGATTGAAATTCACTTTAGCGCCTGTTCGACGATTTTATCACCCGCCGGACGATAATGTAGTCCGCGGGCGCCAAAGTGCTACTTTACGCCCGCAAATCCGGGGGCTAAAGTGCTACTTTACGCCCGCAAATCCGGGCGCTAAAGTGCTACTTTACGCCCGGTCGTGCATAAAATATTTCAATGAAGATGATTTCAGAATAGATTTATATAATACTCCATTTTTAGAATATATGATCAAGAAGGGGTTGATGGAAAAATAACATATTCAGTTAACTGTCTGGTTTGCCTGTTTTACAGACATCTACCTCTAATAACATCGCGTGTTTCGAAGCCCAGAGCTCCTTGGTTAACTGGCGCTATTAAAGAAATGATGATAATTCGTGATAAAGCACTGAACAGGTATAAGAGAACTAAATCTGATCATCACTTTCAGTTCCATAAGGACATGAGGAACTACACAAATTCTGCTATTAGAGGGGAGAAAAAAGCATTTTTTACAGACGAACTTAGTAATAAAAATTCTAAGAATCTTTGGAATATTTTAAGGGCTTATAATGTTATACCTAGCAAGTCAAGCACAGTACCAGACAATTTGAACAATCCCGCTGAAATAAATGAATTTTCTATCAATTCTTGTGTTACAAAAGAACCTCCAGAAGAATAACTTTCGTCATACAAACACAGAAAAATAGTGGAATCAGATTTTGAATTTCAAGAGGTGAATGACTTATTTGTTTATCAAACAATAAATGCTATGAATACAAATGCTGCCGGTGAAGATGGATTAAATTTAAAGCTATTGAAATTATGCTGTCCACATATAATTCCCTACATCACACACATTATAAATTTTTGTGTAACTCATAATATTTTTCCTAAACTTTGGAAAAGAGCCGTTGTAAAAATATTGCCTAAAAAGTCAAATAAACTTGAATTCAAAGATTTGCATCCAATAAGTACCCTGCCAACTTTATCGAAGGTACTCGAAAGGGCTATGGAAGTACAATTAAAGAAACATATTGATCAGTATTCATTATTACCTATAACGCAATCTGGATTTCGGAAAAAGTATAGTTGTACAACGGCACTTCTCCATATTATTGATGATATTGTTCGAGCCTCAGCCAAAGGTGAGTGTACTGATTTGGCCTTGCTAGATTTTAGCAGAGCTTTTGACACTATCAACCATAATCTATTGCTTGAAACTCTACATTACATAGGACTGTCGAATAATGCTATGAATCTCATGGCATCATACCTCCGAGGTCGAAAGCAAATGGTTTTGGTTGATGGGCAATCCTTCGAATATATGGATTCGAAATGTGGAGTCCCCCAGGGTTCCATATTGGGGCCATTGCTTTTTGCTATACATACTTCCTGTCTGGTGAAAACTCTTCAGATTTGTAATGTACACCTGTATGCGGATGATACTCAAATTTATTATAGTTTTCATCCCAGTACGGTAGTGGAGTCATGTGACCTTATAAATGAGGAACTTGATAGGTTCATTGAAGTTGCAGAGGATCACTGCCTTAGTATTAATTGCAGTGAATCTAATGTTATCTTTTTGGCAACAAACGAGATGAGATTTCTGATAGTGTAAGTATTGTTATAAAAAATGAGGTACTTCAAAACGTAAGTGAAGCCAAAAGTTTAGGGATAATATTGGACTCCAATTTAAAATTTGAAAAAAACACATGAATCAGATTATTCAACGTGCATATTTCACTCTTGAAACTATCTATGGCAATAGATATTTCCTCCCTATTCAAATAAAATCAAATCTGTGAGTCATTAATACTGTCCATATTTAACTATGCAGATGTACTCTATGGTCCATTCTTGTCCAGCCAATATCAAATAAAAATACAAGAAGTACAAAACTCATGCTTACGATTGATATTTGGTATCCGCAGTAGAGAATATATTTCACACAAATTGAACGATAATGGTTGGCTAAATATGAGCAATAGGAGATTACATGCTGCTGTTCTTTTTCAAAAAATTATTTTCGATAAAACACCCTCATATTTGCACAGAAAAATCACCTATCGATCCGATATACTTAATCTAAATATTCAATATAAATGAACCCTCTCACCGCCAATCTTCAGACTAGAAATATTCAGGCGTAGTTATACTAATCAAATATGTTCAATATACAATCAGGTCCCTACCATGTCGAAATCCTACAGTTTGCAAAGATTCAAGAAGGCCTATAAGAAACATTTGTTTTCAATGCAATCCTGATATATGTACGATGGAAATTAGATTAAGAATAGCTGAAATTGTATAACTTTCATTCTTTTATTTTTTTTATATATTGTTGAGTTCAACACACCCAGCGATATACTTGAGGTCAAGTGGAAGAACAGTTCATGAGCTGATTTTATATCATCTTATGAACTGAACTTCGCCTTTTGCTTTGGGCCTAATTCACATTATATATGTATTCTTATTAATCTATATATGTAAGCAATGAAGTCGTTTATTATCATTATTATTAATAAAAGGAAGCAAGGACCACAAACATAGAGAGAGACAGAGACAGATATAGTTGAAATGGAATGAATATGAAGATTTCGTTTCACCAATGATTTATTCCCACTTCGCCATTCTAAAACGCCTGCACTATAATTATAGTGTAGTGTTCATAAACGTTCCCTTTTCATCTGTTTCAACTATAATTGATAATGTATTCACCATCATAAGTATATATATATAAAATAGTAGAGTTCACAGATTTTTTGTCATATGGTAAATAAGCAGAAAAAGCTTGTCTATTGGCAGTTTCTACACTATGGACAAGGATGGGTTGAATCAGTCGTGTGCATATTTTATAAAATAGATGGTTTTGGAGGTATGTGGGTGAAATGCTGATGAACATTAAAAAAATCTTAAAAATTCTCAAAAAGTTTTTAAAAATGGGTTGCCAAACAATAATACGAATAAAACTGGGTATATCAGAGTAGAGTAGAGTAGAATAGCTGATCGATTTTTTTGATTAGGACTATGTGGGTTGAACATGAGTATAAATGAAAGTTAAGAAGTATGGAATATACATGAAAAGTTAGCATAAAACTTCAACATAACGTCGTAGTTAGGTCCAAAAAAAACCATCAAATGTGTAGGAAATACTATGTTAGTAAAACATCGTTTTGTCAAGAGTCAATGAGGTTGTGCATAGTAATCATATCAATAGAAAAAATCCAAGCTTTCACTTTCTTTTTGAACAGATTTAAGGAGTTGACTGATTTCATCGAGCCTGGTACCATATTCCTCAACCTTGGAGCGATGTAAGTGAAGACTCGTTGGCCTATTGATTTGAGGGCACGTGGTAATAACTCGTTTGCTGAAGTTTTTCTCCTTGTGCGGTATGGGTGTTCAGGTACGAATGTTTTTTTTTTTGTACGTGAATGTTGAAATTGATTTACAAAAGAGCTGTCGTGGTTCCATTTTCTGGATTTCATTGAACAAGAGATCGGAAGAGTATGTAGGGGGTTTGTTAAATATGATTTTTAATATCCGTTTTTGGACAATTTCCAGAAGCCTTGGCTTGGTTTTTCTCAATCCTCCCCAGCCTATTATGCCATTTTGTAGGATAGACTCTACCAAGGAGTGATGAATTATCTTGAGATGATTTACCCTGAAGTAGCATTTCATCTGCTTGAATTTAAATTTGAGTCGACGACCGTTGGAACGTGGACATCCCACTTCAATAATGAGTCCACCATAATGCCAAGATATTCAGCTGACAGTGTGATTAATATAGAATGATCATCAAACATTCCCTGTCCATAATAGAATCAAACATAAATTATTGATAAATTCAAGAAATCTTCATTACTGTAACCTAATCTTGACATTTTTCTATCATTACTGGTATCACAATCAGTCAAAACCATCAACGAGAGTTTAAGGTTTCAAAATTGGATCATTCATTTTTCCAAAGCACACTATTGAAAAATATTAATTTGCAATATTGTACGGTAGAGACACTCAATACCTCAATGCATACAAATTGTAACTTTTTCTGAGGTACATATCAATTTCGAATTCACTGATTTGAGACTGTTGAAAAACTAAATCGAAAAGCGTAGTATAAAATAGATGTTAAATTTCAAAAATGAGTGATGAATACAAGGAAACCACGTCATTTTCTGTTTGAAACGGTTCGAAATCGAAAAAGGATTACCTGAACAAAATTAATTTCGAATTGGGTGTAGAGCTCGAAAATGTGGAAATATACAGCGTGTTCCATTTGAAAAAATTGACTTCCACTCATTTTTTCATGTGAACAAAGTATCTGCATTTTTTAAAGACCCTGTGTGAGGCAAATAGAAATATGACTCGAAGTGAAGATCCTCATGGTATCACTCCACTCCATTTCGAATTTTATCGTCTCAGTACCAGAGAGTTCAAGTTTATCAACGTTTATAAAAGTACATGTTTGGTAAAAAACATCGAAATTAATTTATATCTTCTGAACGGTAACAGATAGGTATACAAAAATAGTACATGAATTTGTTGACAAAATGATAAGAAATTATAATATGATTTTATATACAGGGTGTTCCATTTGAAAAATCAAAGTAGCCGCTACTTTATAGTAGAAGCGGCAACGCCGCATCGTCTAAAATCAATTATCAATTTCATGTTGCTATCACCGATGCACTAGCTATATGGCATCCGAAAATATTGTTTCTGTGAATGGTGACAAATCTCGGAGCTGTGGAAGAAATAAATTCGGACGAATGCCTGAGAAAACTACAATTAACTTTTATTAATTCAATGAATAATCATTGAACTTTCCTGAATCGGAGTAGTAACGAATCAATTCTGATTTGGAAGGATATTCTTTGTTCCAGCCCCATAGACTTCAATCGAACAGAAATTGGAATTCTCCAGAATTGGATTTCTTTAATTAACTTGGAAGTTAATTTAGTTAATTGGTCTGAATGTGTTCGAAAACGGAGAATCATCGCCAGTTTACATACACAAACCCTTTCATGGAATTAGCAATATCCAGGTTTGTGAGAACGTGTCCGTTTTTGAAGTTCATCCAAGAAAACGTTTCCCAGTGGCGGACTACTGCAGGAATAAACAGTAAAGGTTGTAGGAATATCAATTTTCGACCAAGGGTTCTTCTGAAGATATGATATGTCGCGAAAAGTTTTCAGTTAGAATATAAAAGCGACAAGCTTTTGAATCTATAACTCACGGAATAACCTACGTCACACATTCAAAGCAATTAGTTTTAACTTTTCAGTGCATTTGAATAAAAGTTTGTCTTTAACAAGGTTTTTAACAATTATTTTATTTTGTGCTTTTCAGTACTTAACACGTTGAATGCCGCAGGTATTTTTGGGAAAGGTCTCTCGGGCCACACCAATTTTTAAAATTATTTTCTAAAGAATGATGTATTTTGTACTATTATAATGTAAAATCACATTTTTCTGTTATTTTGCCCTCTTTCACCCCGTGTGACTCAGCGATACACGCGGCGTAGAGTTGTTATCATGTATTTCTGCGCCATGTATATTCCCTGGAATACACAGCTTTCAGGTCTCAACTTGCATAAACTGAATAATATAATATTGCGAATGAGTTTATTGTTGCACTCAGTCACCATTTACATTACGTAGAGGCATAATCGCGTTTGTGGAAGTGTATAAAATGTCGAGCGTGAAGAGGTCTATCTACAGGCCCTTAAGGAGACTACCTCGACATGAGTGACGATGAAGAGGAATCCGTACACGATTCAGACGCTGATCCAGTTGGTTAAAAAAAATTGGCATTGAACTCATTATTGGAGCTAGCGTTGTCAATGCCCACCACTTGTACAAGAAAAATGAGGACAACGCCGGCAAAAAAAACAATCTTCGACTAAATTCCTAATCTCCGACTCCGAAAACCCCGACATACCAATTTTGAATCGAATTGGACCATGATTACAAAACTCCTCCACCATCGTTTATTTGTGAATTTGAATAGAATCGGACCATAAACACAGAGATCATTGGCCATCTTGGAGCCGCCATTTTGATTTCGTGAATTTTGAAAAAAAAACATAATCTTCGACCCTGAAAGCCCCCACATATAAATTTTGAATCGAATTGTCCATAAACCTAAATCTCCTCCGCCATCTTAGATCGTCATTTTGTTTTTTTCTATAACAGAAATTCCATGAGCCGCCATTCCAACTTCATGAATTTTGACAGGAAATTCATACTTTCCGACTCAGAAAACCCCCACATACAAATTTTGAATAGAATCGGACCATAATCACAAAACTTCTCCACCATTTTGGAGCTGCCATCTCGAATTTAAAAATTTCTACAGAAAATTCATAATCTCCGACCCGGAAAACCGCTACCTAACAATTTTGAATCGAATCGGACCATAATCACAAAACTTGTATGCCACCTTCGAACCGCCATCTTGATTTTTTCGATTCTGAAGGAAAACTCACATAATCTCCGACTCTCAAAACCCCTACATACGAATTTTGAATCGAATCGTACCATAATCACAAAACTCGTCCGCCATCTTGGAGCCGCCATTTTGTTTTTTTCTTCGAAAATAATAATAATAATGCATTGTCACCGGAATTATGAACACTTGCCAAAGTTCAGCTCAATCGGATGACGGCAAGTGCTCCAAAAATGGATTAAAAAATTTGAACCGGAAAGAATGACAGAATGAATGAATGGAATGAAATGGGATTTTCAGTATGTGCATTAAATTGTCTCTATGATATTTCAAGAATTTCTGTTAATGAGTGAAATAGTAAACGGCGAAGAGATTGAGATTATGTTGATTACATATTTCTTTCGTCTATCATACCCCATGGAGATTGCTTCTTGAGAATGTGTTTCCCATTTCTTCCGGTCTTCCTGATGACCGTGGAAGCGTGAAATAGATTTTCGTCGACAAAAATGTGTTGAAGACCTAGTGAATGCGATGCTTCTCTTGCGTCAATGTTACGAATGATTTCTGGTGAGCACTCTCTTCTAAAAAACATTCTCCTTTGCCTCATTCATCTTCATGAGTTCTTAATTAACACTGGAATAGAAAATCAAATAAATATCTGAATAGAAATGCAAATTTTCAATTTCAGATTTTTTATTGTTAGTAAGTTTTTTTTTAGAATATCTAGCAGATGTAGTTCAATGTCTAGCGTGGCTTCAGCCGGGGAAGTAGTTGTTTTCTGTTAGACATTCACAAAAAATAACTTCATTTTTATCGTAGATTTTTCAATTCACAGAAAAATCTTCCTATTCAATATTCAATTGAGAATGTGTCCCTTTTCAACAAGAATTTATTCCCTTTCCAAAATCTTCATTAATCGTTTGTGGCCAAAAAAAAAGTTAAAAAAGTCCTTCAAAGAGAGTTGAGAGGAAAGAAAAGAGAGATAAGAAGAGAAAAAAGAGATATTATTCAACATACCGAAAATTAATCATACAGTATGGAAAAAAAGTGACTATATATGTATATCTAGATGATAAAGACACATTGTTTACTTTCCGAAACATTAATGTTTATACGATTTTAGCCATTGTACACTTAAATCTTCTCGAATCTCTTGTGATTGTTGTCATTCAATGAAATTCTGGTTTACCTGGTGAATACTCTGTTGACTATTGTATGTCCTCGAGTGAAAAAATGAGTGATTCTAGTTCAAATCATCATTGTTGGTACTCAATGTGACTCTTGGGCAAAACGATCCCTTTGTACTGGAATGAGTTTTTATCATTTTCCGTGAGAAAATTAATGTAACATACTGGTGCAGATTAATCTAGGATTGAGTGAGTCTATAGACAGACGACGGACTCCTGGGTATCTTGAAGAAGAATACAGTTCCTTCCCAAAATGTCCTGTATCGTGTGTGACCAAGAAAAAAGTGAAAAAGAGAACTTTTAAAGAGAGTCGAGAAGAAAAAGAAAAGAGAGTTAAGAAGATGAAAAGGAGATGTTATTCAACATACCGAAGATAATTCATACAGTATGGAAAAAAAGTTACTATTTTTGTATATCTAGGTGATAAGGACACATTTTCACACCATCGTGTATGTTTTAGATGAAGTAAAAAAAACTATTTTTGTTAGTTTTATTTTCAATTCAAACATTCACAAATAATAATGTGTAACATTTCTTCAAAATAATTCATAACAATTATTCCCGATGACTTCACTCAGCTGTCCAGAAACTTCGAAGAATATTTTTTTGCAAGCAATTTAGAACATATTTTGTCTTCTTCAAAGTGAGTTTTTGCAAATGATATTGTCTTAAGATTTGAATACACCACTTCACTAGAGTCTTGAAATTAATAACACTACACAAAAAAAACTGGAAAATTATACCAAATAGAAATATTTTAAGAAAAACTGCAAATACAAGTAGTGTATTACCTCTGAGAAAACAGAGAAACAATGTACGTATGTCTGGTTTTAATTTTCGCCACTCTGGCGCTGGAATCTAATTTTGAATTCCCAATTGCTTTGATCTCGTTGATTTCTGACAGAAATACTATCGATAGTATTGGGAGCATTCATGGTATTACCCCCGATAACCATATATCATGTCGGGCTGAAAATATTGTTCCGCCCATGGTTTTTCGTTGCCTGGCTTGGAGAATTAACTAATTAAAGGAGAGGGTGCGCTAATACAACTTAAAATTCCCAGTTTGTAACCTTCTAATGCCCGTTGAAAAGATAGCGGCATTTTAAATAGTTGTATCAGACTTGTTTATTCTTCGCAAGTGTGCGGGAATACTTAAAAAGTGGTGTTAGGGAGTACTTGCTTAGGGGAGTCAGGAAGAGAACTCACTTTCATTCCACCCTAACAGAATAGTAATTTTCCGAAGAGAAAATAGGAAGTGAGTGACAAAATTATTCGACTAGGGTTGTTTCATCGGAGATGGTTCTGTATGATAGAATAAAAAGGATTTTAGCAATATTCAATGGTAATAAATTAGCTTCACATGCATATTGATGAAATCGGATACAGGGTGTTATGTAAGTACGTGGCCAAACTCGAAGGGGTGATTTTCTGAGTGATTCTAAGACGAGAGTTTCATATAACCAAAGGTCCGGTAATGCTTTGTTTTCAAGATACGGGGTGTCAACATTTTTGAAAAAAATAGTTTTTTCCTAAATATCTTAATAATCCTTCTGCCGATATTGTTGGAATTTGACAGTGTTATTTGGGGTAGTGAGGAGCTAATTTAGTCCCAACTAGGTTGAAATCATTGTGTCCAGTGACGTCCCGGAAGACACCTTAACCAATATTGTTGACCAAAAAAAAGTGCGCCACTGATTTTTTGCAATATTCGTATTTTTTTTCGCATCAAGAAACTGAAACTACAACTTTCATGTGCCCAGCATATTTTTCGTATCTTGCTTTGTTTTTGATAAAAAAACATGAAAATCACTTTATTGCATGTCCCTGGAACAACATAATAAAAAATTTGATCTACCAAACCATCAAAAACTGGGGTGTACTTGTTATTTTTTTCCATATAGTCTATTCTAGCCTTAGAATTTGTTATCAAAAGTAATACAAAAAATAAAAAATGTATTAATTATTGAAAAATGTTTTTATTGTTGACCATGGATATGCAATAACGAGATTTCTATGTAGGAATAAACAATTAAAATTACACAAAAGTCAACTCTTGAATTTTTAGATTAACTGTTTACGATGAAACAGAGAACGTTAATTATTACTGCAGTGTTTTGAAAGTAAAGTTGGAGTGCCATGAAAGGAAAAACAATTGTTCAAACAAATTTGACTTTGACTTGAAACAGTGCATACGTAATTATTTGATAGTAATTATTTGAAGTGTTTTTAAGAGTTTTAGGCTATAAAATTCGTTACTGACTCAGAAATTGCAGATATGCATTTTGTCTATGGACTGGCCCAAGGCAATTCCAAAGCGGCTAGACGTATTTATAAAGGAAGATATCCTCATCGCATTGTACCAAATAGACAAAAATTTGTAAGAATACACGAAAGGTTGTGCGAATCAGGCACCTTCCAAAGGTCGGCTGCTCTCATTGGAAGGCCCGCAACGGTAAGAACATGGAGGTGGAGGAAGCAGTTTTACGTGAAGTTGGGCGTAGCCCCGATACAAGTGCACGCAAAATTGCACAACAATTAAACATTTCTCACTTTAATGTATGGAAGATTTTAAGGGACTATCAACTATATCCTTACCACATACAGCGTGTTCAAGCGGTATTACCTGCGGAATTTCCCAAGCGAGATGTTTATTCCACTTGGCTTTTGCAACAACAGGCAGCATCTCCCGTATATTGTTCACCGGTGAAGCGGGTTTTTCCAGAAATTCAATTATGAACTTTCATAATAATCATATCTGGGCTGAAGAATATCAACAACAGTTTTTCGTGAATGTTTGGGTTGGTATTGTGGGTGATTATCTCATTGGACCTCATTTTTCAACCGACGAAAGCAAAAAGGAGGAGGTTCTCTATTCGACGCGTATATTTTTTTTTATGTATGATCACGCACAACTTTTCACAGAGCGCTCCGATTCCGATGAATCTTTCTGCATGAATAGTTAAAATAGAAAATCATATTATTTAATAGTTAATAGTTGAAGTAAGCTAGTAGTAAGTATTTTGGAAGTAATCAAAAATCAAGTAGGTAGTAATTAGTAGATTTCAGCAACAAGAAATTGAAAAATAAAAACTTTTCAACAAAAAATTGAACCGACGAAAAAATTAACCGAGAAGCAAAAAATTAAATAAACCTCCTTAGTCTAAATGATAATTGAGCTCCCAAACTAATGTGAGTAACTGATTTTGAGTCGGCACCAAACAAACTAGCAATTGAATTAGGTTACGCGTAAAATGATGGCAGCGAGATGCACGGCTGCGTTTTGATTACTTCTCTCAAAGAAATATAATGATCTTCGATAATTGTTTGTTTGGCGCCGACTCAAAATCAGTTACTCACATCAGTTCAGGAGCTCATTTATCATTTAGACTAAGAGGGTTCATTTGATTTTTTGCTTTTCAGTCTATTTTTTCGTCGGTTTAATTTTTTGTTGAAAAGTTTTTTACTCCCGAGATTGAAGGGTTAAGAGTATCGTCATTTTTTGGAATTTGTGTCACCAGTAAGAGGAGCAATGTGGTTCAAGCACGATTGGGCCCCACCTCACTTAAGCATAGTAGCACGTCAATTTCTGGATGCAACTTATGGAGAAAACTGGATCGGTCGCGCAGGTCCACAGTCATGGCCACCCAAGTCACCGGATTTCAATCACTTAGATTTTTTTCTTTGGGGACATTCAAAGTTCCTCATTCATAAAACACTCCAGTCAATACTGGAGAAGAATTAATCCAACGGATAAGGGATTCATGTGATCAGATAAGACATACGCCGGAAATATTTCAACGTGTTCGGCAATCGATGTTAAGACGAGGTAATGCTTGCATTGAAGTTGAAAGAGGACATTTTGAGCAAGAATTGTAAGTTTAGTGTTACTTATTGTTGAATGTTTTCTTACTGAAAAAAATTGCGTACTGTGTGTTCAAGTGTGGTTTCAATAAAAGGTTCTTTTTGTTCCATGTTTTTTTTTAATTTGCGGCGTTACCACATAACAATAAAATATTTTATTTTTTTCAAAAACAAAGCAAGATACGAAAAATTGCTGGAACTAAAAAAGATGTAGTTTAAGTAGCTTAATGCAAAACAATTGAAAAATTGCAAAAACAAAATCAGTGGCGCACATTTTTTTTTTGTCAAAAATATTGGTTTAGGTGCCTTCCGGGATGCTACTGGACATTATATTCTCATTCTGATAAGGTCTAAATTAGCCCCTTGCTACCTCGAATAACACTGCCAAATTTTAATAAAATCGCCCAAAGGATTGTTGAGATATTCAGGAAAAAACTATTTCTTTTAAAAATGTTGACACCCTGTATCTTGAGAAAGTATGTTTATATGAACTTTTCGTCTTAGAATTATTCAAAGAATCACCCCTCCAAGTTTGGCCACTTTTTACATAACACCTTGTATAGACAAGTTGACAAATTAAATTATTTTTGATGTTTGCACAAACTAATCCACGAATAAAACACATAAATATGGTTAAATTACAAAAACCAGTTATATCACAAAGTTTTTTTTTTACCAAAAATTCAGTAATTTCGCAAATTTGAAGAGATTTTTGCATTTTTTGTTCAATTCGGACGTCTAGGATGTTTTCAATTTTTTGTATTATTCAGCACACCAAAATACAAGGAAGTCAGTTGAAAATAATCAAACAGCTTTTCAGTTTATTTATTTAGCATCACACCACCCTAACAGCTAATGCATCAAGCAGGGCGGGAAAAATATAAAGTATACTAATTATAATTAATAGTGAATAACATACAATATTGAAAAGGGAAACATTCTCAATTGAATATTGATAGAAAGATTTTTCTGTGAATTAGGGCCTTTTCAGAATATCTATCAGATGTAGTTCAATGTCCAGCGTGGCTCTAGCCGGGGAAGTTGTTTTCTGTTAGACATTCACAAAAAATAACTTCATTTTAATCGTGGATTTTTCAATTCACAGAAAAATCTTTCTATCAATATTCAATTGAGAATGTTTCCCTTTTCAACATGAATACCCCACAAGAGGTTATCTTGACGATGGAAGATAGTGACTAAAGTTTATCTTTCAGTCGCAGATGATTCCACATCTGATTTTATGAACATCCTGTTTATATTTTCAACGAATCAATCTATCATACCCCATGACAGGTTTTAATGTCAGAAAACACTAATTTCAAAGTGTCTCTCCAAAAGAAATGATTCTAACTTTTTCCATCTTTGCAAAGTGAGATTGCTTCTTGAAAATGTGTTGCCCATTTCTTCCGGTCTTCCTGATGATCGTGGAAGCGTGAAATAGATTTTCGTCGACAAAAATGTATTGAAGGCCTAGTGAATGCGATGTCTCTCCTGCGTCAATGTTACGAATGATTTCTGGTGAGTACTCTCTTTTGGAAAACATTCTTCTTTGCCTCATTCATCTTTATGAGTTCTTAATTAAGACTGGAATAGAAAATCAAATAACTATCTGAATGAAAATGCAAATTTTCAATTTCAGATTTTTTCTTTTGAGTTAGGGCCTTTTTAGAATATTTATCAGATGTAGTTCAATGTCCAGCGTGGCTCTAGCCGGGGAAGTAGTTGTTTTCTGTTAGACATTCACAAAAAATAACTTCATTTTAATCGTGGATTTTTCAATTCACAGAAAAATCTTTCTATCAATATTCAATTGAGAATGTTTCCCTTTTCAACATGAATACCCCACAAGAGGTTATCTTGACGATGGAAGATAGTGACTAAAGTTTATCTTTCAGTCGCAGATGATTCCACATCTGATTTTATGAACATCCTGTTTATATTTTCAACAAATCAACATACAATACTTATACAAATAATTGACAAGATCTACACATGTACATGCAGCTCTGTATGTGAACTGAACAAAAGGAAAAAAGTTCATAAACAGAGTATGATGAATACAGAAGTGAGTGCTTTAAAATAACTCTTTTGATTTCACTTATTGTTGTATTGAATATATCTACTTCATTTTGGAATTTTATACAGTTAAGACAAATCTGATGAATTCGGGAAAACATAAGTAAGTAAGATAGACAATACCGACAGTATTTGAGGAGAATTCAACATTGTTATTGATGAGCTTGAACAGGAAAACTATATTATAATATTTTCTACGCGATTTCGAAGATTTCACATCAAAACGTTCAAGTAATATTTTCTGAGAGAAAACCCGTGCGGGATATTCTCCGTCAAGTCTATAACATAAGGTTTCAAGGAAACGTCTTTATACGTCCCCAATATTTTTCATGTGTATATCATAGCCAGGACACCAAACCATTGAGGCGTATAAGTTTCGACCTTATAGTCTAAGAGCTAGCAACGTTTTCGAGAGAGAATTTCAGGTAGGCCAGTTTTTAGATATGCTATCTCTCTCACACTCCCGGACGTCATACGGGCTACCTGGCTGGCGGTAGTGGTTGCGTTCATCAGTGCGCATCGTACCTGTACAGGTAAAATATAAATTTTTCAAATAATTTTAAGAAGGTTCCTTTTTGTTTTATTATTTCAATTGAACTTTTTGACACATGAATCTATTATTGCCAGATATCTTTATTGTTGTTTAAACTGTGCCAGACGCTAATTTTGAATGAAAAAAAAATTTTTTCAAAATATTTTAGTATGGCTGAAATTTTTATATGATGTTATTTGAGTATCTAAAAAGCCAAAATTAATTTGCCATAATTCAATTGCTAAACCTTCAGCCAGACCGATCTACAAGTGAAAAGTGATTGGGCATGTTGGAAGAGTACAGACTGCCACGCGCTAGTTGCGCAAGCAAGATAGACGACATCAGCTGTCTGTAGTCAGGATGGTGTCAGTTCAGTCACATTGGTGTCAGTTTAGTCACATTGGTGTATTCGTTGCTATTATTTTCAATGTTTTTAACGGAATTGTGTTACAATGGCTATTGATAATATATCACATTTTCCAAATAAATGACGATGCCGAAGTTGTGATACGCTGCTCAGACACAAATATTTTAATAATACTTCTTGGTAACATGGATCATTTGAATGCATCACTTAAACTCAGGATAAATTTGGGTGTGGGGAATAATGAGCGATTTATAAGCGTCAATCAAGTATACGAAATTCTAGGAAATTCTTTATCGAAAGCTCTACCGTGCTTTCACGCACTCACAGGATGCGACTACACACCAGCTTTTTTTCGGAAAGGTAAACTTCGACCTTTCGTACTGTTAGAGCAATCAGAACATTATCAGTCAGCCTGTCAAAATATTATAACAGATGATGAAGAATTGCTGGATGAGACATTTGAAATCTTAGAAAAATTAATTTGTCATATTTACGGAGCTCGTGATTCTTGGAACGTCAATGACGTTCGGTTCCATCTGTTTTCAAACACTTACCGGTCTATAAAATCAGACGATAATTTTGAGAAAAAAATCCGTAATTTTGACCCATCAAGCCTACCACCATGTGAAGCTGAATTGTATCAGCATTTATTACGAGTTCGTTACGTCACAAAGTTTTGGAGAAATGCTCATCTAAAACACCCATCATCTCTATCACCTCAAGCTTCCGGCTGGACCATAAACGACGATAAATATGATTTTACCTGGTTTGTTGGAGAGCAATTACCATCATTAGTTGCCGACATTATTATTAAAGGTAAAAATTAAAAATGAAATACTAATAAATTTCTTTGCCGAAAGATTATAAAATTTTTCATTCTATTACAGATAATAACTTATTACGAAACGATTACACTTCGAAATACGATGATGACAATAAAAATGACAGCAGTGATGAAGATGATGATGATTATCAAGATGCCTCCATTTTTTGTAATACAATTATGGATCAAAAAATCTAACCTTAATTGTCACATAACCATCCAAATGTTTATTCATTTTCATACTTGAGGTTGATTGTTGTCTTAATTTTGTACAACAATAAATTATTATTTTGATACCGTATTAATCCACAAATTGATTCAATGGTTTTTAGTCCATTCTCTGAAATTCATTTGACAACTTTTTATCACTACCACATCACTTTTCACTTTTAGATCGGTCTGGATGAAGGTTCAACAATTGAATTATTGTTTGGCAAATTAATTTTGGCTTTTTAGATACTTAAATAACATCATATACAAATTTCAACCATACTAAAATATTTTGAAAAATTTTTTTTTTGTTTAAAATAAGCGTCTGGCACAGTTCAAACAACAATAAAAATATCTGGCAATAATAGATTCATGTGTCAAAAAGTTCAATTGAAATAATAAAACAAAAAGGAACCTCCTTACAATTATTTGAAAAATTGATATTTTACCTGTACAGGTACGATGCGCACTGATGAACGCAACCACTACCGCCAGCCAGGTAGCCCGTATGACGTCCGGGAGAGTGAGAGAGATAGCATATCTAAAAACTGGCCTACCTGTAATTCTTGTTATCCCGACGTTGCTAGCTCTCGTACTATTACGAAAGCGTTGAATAGGAGTTTAAGTGTGTTGGGATTGGCAAAGTGAGTGGAATTTCGCGTCACGAAGCCAAGAGTTTTGTCAGTAGTTGAAATGATGTTACTGCCGTGTTCATGACACGTGCCATTTATATCATCAAAAATTAAGGATTTTTTTGCGCGTAGAGGAAACAATATTGCATTCAAGGTAAGTAAATTTGACTCACACCAACTTTGTAGCTTCATTAGATCACTTTGGAATTGCAAGCTATCATTTGAATTATCAATTCTCTCATATATCTTACAGTCATCAGCATATAGGAGGAGATTACAATTCAAGTTCAGGACAATGTCATTTACAAAGATTATGAACAGCAGAGGATCTAATACCGAGCCTTGTGGGACACCCGATGTAGCAATAATTTGGGTTGATCTGTGACCATGGAATTCCACTCTGAGTTTTTTGTATGACAGATAAGAATCGAACAATGATAAAGTTTGGGATAAGGACAGACATTGAAAGTTTCTTGAGGATAATCTCATGATCAAGCCTATCAAAGCGTTGAAGAAATCAACCAGAATCATCTAGGTTGTCAGATATAAATTGCGTAATTTCCACCAAATTAGTGACTGTTGACCGGCCTTCGATTAAACCGTACTGATAGTCCGTAATTTGGGACTCAACACGTGTAAAAAAGAACTAAGATATCACTTTCTCAAAAACTTTTCTGAATTTGCTGATAATAACGATGGGCCTATGATTCTCGATATAACGTTCATCACCTTTTCAACCGATGAAACCAAAAAGAAGGAGCTTTTTTGGTCGACGCGTATTTTTTTTTTTATGAATGACCAGGCCTAACTTCTTACTGAGACGTCCGATTCCGATAATTCTTTTTTCAGTGGATAGGATGTACGAAGTTGGTCCCATTTGATTTCAAAAGATGGAATCCACCCCTAAGGGTAGCAAAATGAAGGATATTGATCACCCACCCTCTGAATTCTGGTCCATACGGGTGGAAAAATAGAGGATAATTGATTTTCCACTTGTGAACATTGGCACACATATGTAGTTGACAATGACAGATCGCTTTTGTCATTATTTTTGTTCTTCTACATCCGTCATAATCATTATATTCTATGAGAGGATGAACGAAGTAATAAAATAAACTAACCAGAACAACAAAAATAATTAGTATTACAACAAATAGTAAAAGTAGATAATCATATAATTTAACTGGTAATAGTTAAAGTAAGGTGGGTGAGTGAGAATTTTGGAAATAATAAAAAAAGAAGTTGGTAGTAATTAGTAGATTTCCGTCACAAAAAATTGAAAAATAGAAACTTTTCAACAAAAAATCAAACCGACGGAATACGGAAATGAAAAGTAATAAATAAAATGAACCTTAGTCTCAATAACTAAGCTTCTAAACTAATGTGAGTAACTAATTTTGAGTCGGCGCCAAACGAACAATCAAGGAAGATCATCAAATTACATCAAAAAAATTATCAGAATGTCACCGCGCAACTCGATGCCATCATTTTACGCCTATCCTAATCGATTTGCGTGTTTGTTTGGCGCCGACTCAAAATTAGTTACTTACATTAGTTTAGGAGCTTAGTTATTGAGACTAAGAAGTTTTATTTTATTGTTTACTTTTCAGTTCCATATTTCGTCGGTTTAATTTTTTGTTAAAAAGTTTTTTATTAGAATTTTTGCATATTTCCAAATATCAGGAAAAGAGGATGTTGATAAAGCAAGATTGAAAATTCTGGTAAGGGGTTTGGCGAATATTATGAACAACGGAATACAATCTGATCCGGATGTCATTTGAGGGTTAAATTTCCTCAAGGATTTCAATACGAGGTCTTCAGAAATGTGAGGGATTGATAGAGTAGCCACATTGGGAGGATCGTCTTCAATAGCGTTGAGAATCGTCGAATTAATAAATGCCGGTTGGAAAAATTCAGAAATTTGTTCAAATATAGTCTGGGGATCAGATATATCTTCTTGGCCTTGGTACTTATTTGAAGTAGGGAAGCGAGATTCATCACGTATAGTATCAATATAGGACCAACAATTCGAGAGGTTTTTATCTGAATTTTTTTTGCATAAATATTTCGTGCTGATGGAATCACTCCACTGCGGATATCTTTAAACCTTTCATAGAATGTAATGTCACCGGTAGTTTTATATTTTTTGTGGAGTTAGTGTAGTTGTGGACCTGTGTGATCTAATGCAAAGCCATTGTGGCTCACGTTTCATAGGGATTCCGGAAAATAAAACATCCAATATACACGTTGGAATCGAGAAGTTGATGAAATTCAACAACTCCGCCAGTGTGGACTTTCTCACGAGAAAGTCGACGATTCCACAATATATCCTCCTGTATGAAGAAAAAACAATTGATTATCTGACCCGAGTCGAAAACAAAGGACAGTGTATTACTTGAAAATCTTGAATTCATATCCTTCAAAAGAACGTGAATATGATAAAAAAACTTTTTAACAAAAAATGAAACCGATGAAAACAGAAACTGAAAAGTTAAAAATAAACGTTCTTATCAATAACTAATATCCTAAACTAATGTCTGTAAATAATTTTGAGTCGGCGCCAAACGAACTAGCAATTGAATTAGGTAAGGCGTAAAATGATGGCATCGAGTTGGGCGGTGACATTCTGATATTTTTTTTGAAGTAATTTTATGACCTTCGTTGATTGTTTGTTTGGCGCCGACTCAAAATTGGTTACTCACAATAGTTTAGGAGCTCAATTATCATTAAATCTAAAAAAGTTTATTTTATTTTTTGCTTTTCAGTAAATTTTTTCGTCGGTTAAATTTTTTGTTGAAAAGTTTTTATTTTTCAATTTTTTGTGGCTGAAATCTACTAATTACTAACTACCTAATTTTTTATCACTTTCAAAATACACCTTACTCCAACTGTTAACAGTTAAATAATATGATTATCTACTTTGACTATTTATTGTTATATAATATAAATTATTTTTGATAGTTCTGTTTGGTTTATTTGATTTATATTATCACTTTGTATATTCCATCCTTTTATAGAATAAAATCATCATAGAGAAACTAAAAATAAAGAGAGTTGTCAAACCTATAGAAAAAGTTGGCGCCACGTTTAGACAGTGGCGACATATCTCGCAACTGGCCGATCTAAGTTAGTACAGTTGGTAAAACAGATTTATCTTTAGTTACCGATTGAGATAAGGCGAGTTAAAAATGTATTACTTTTATATGGTTGATATGGTATATATTTTATAAGTGATCGATTTGCCATTCTTGTATTCCATATGAATGGTTGTATCATATGAAATACAGGAATAGCAAATCGATCACTAATGAAATATATACAGTAATCGATTCGTAGAATCTCAGTTCGTCGTTAAAATAAAGTTTCGAAATAAATCTTTGTTACATGGTATCAAGAACAAAATTAAAATTGTTATAAAACAAAAATAATAAGTTAAACACTATAAAAAACACAGTTAATTTTTTCAGGACAAAGTACAATACATACAAAAAAAAAACTCTGAAAAAAAAAAATTTAAAATATTCTTCAGTATTATCATCAAATCAACCGAAATAAAAATAAATTACATTTACACCAAACCTTCAATTTCAATAATGTTCTTAATTTATTAGCACAAAGGAGAACGAGTAGGTATAACAAATACTGCAGTTTGATGATAATCAAGTAGACCATGTACTTCGTACTTCCTCAAATGGTGTTAGAAAATGAAAACTGATGAATAGAAATAAGTACCAATTTGTGAGAAAAATTCTGCAACTGATGGATGGAAATAAGTATCAGTTTGTGAAAAGCAGCTTATATTTTACCGTGTAAAAAAATATTTCCAGGAATTTCAGCGTCAACTCGAATAACAAAATATTCTGGTAAATATAAAGTTACTCTACACATGCACTCTGAATATGGCAAAAATGCGGCGGTCTCATACCGTTCCCGAGTTAGAGAACTTAAATAAAAAAAAACTAACCCCATTTTCAAGCACCGTTTTCTCGAACAAAAATCACTCAAAATGCCTCCTCCTTTTCACCAGCATAAAGAATACTTATTTTCGGCACAACTTTGCACAAAATGTCGTCGTTTTCATCGAAAAAGTCCTCCTTCTTACATAGTTCCAAATAAATAAATTTCACACTTTGACAGATGGAATTTAGTAACTTTGCCTTATTTTTCATGTTGGTGATAAATGAATCGCCGCCAACTTTTCGAATTCGAATGTGAGTAATAGTTTTCCCTTCATTTATGTGTGCAATTGTTGTGGGCGGTGATTCATTTATTACCAGGCAAAGTTACGAATTTCCATCTGTCAAAGTGTGAAATTTATTTATTTGGAACTGTGTAAGAAGGAAGATTTTTGCGATAGAAACGACGATAGTTTTTGCAAAGTTGTGCCGAGAATAAGTGATTTCGGGTGTATTGTTCATGCTGGTAAAAAGAAGGAGGCATTTTGAGTGAGTTGTATGCGAGAAAACGGTGCTTGAAAATGAGGTTATACAAAATTTTAAAGTTCTCTAACTGAGGAACGGTATGAGATCGCCGCATTCTTTCGTGTTCTAGATTCGTGTTCAGGAGGCAAAAACACGTAAGAAAAGTTTTTTCCCTATATTCAGAGTGCATGTGTAGAGTAACTTTATATTTACTGATATTCTATTTTCGACGTTGGGTTCCGAATTCAAGTCCATAGTATAATTTCTATCACTAATTTTTTTTGACAATAATAGTAGTATTATTCTGAAATTATTACGTGGTTTGTCATTTTCTGACAAATGTCGAAATTGGAAAAGTATCATGTAATCAGTAATCAGTCGCCTGTCGATTGCGGGCAGCGCATCCATGGGCTACTGGCCGTACCAAAAATTATTATTTGATTGCTTTGTTGTCGAATCTTCACATACCTGTCTCATCAACCCGTTTTTCTCATCATGATATTTATCCTATTTTCGCGCAACCAGGCTTTACTTCGAAAACACCTGTTCATTATACTCACGCAATCAAAATGCCATAATATACAACCTTAATAACCCCATTATACCCATCAACACAGAATACTAGACATCTGTTAGGGTTGGGATTAACATCCGCCATGATATTAGCATAGTTGGGGCAGACTTAACAGGATTTGGCTGTCTACTTACCTTGTGTACTTTGAAATGTATGGAAATATTCTGACGTTGAGACTATGATTTATTCCTAGTGAGGAAATGAGGAAAACTTTCATAGAAATTGGAGAGAACATTTACGGACGTGATATAATAATAATAAAAATAACTTTATTCACTGCAATAAAATACAATGATGAGTACATGGTGAAAGTGAATAAGGAACTTACGCGATAAGTGCAAGCGGAGAAAAAAAAAATAAAAGAAAAGTTAAAAATAAAATGTAAAATATAAAATGTAAAATATAAAATGAAACATGTAGAATAAAATAAAAAAAAAAGAACGATGTACATTACAATATTGCAATACAATGAAAAAATGAACAATAAACATCATGAAATATGATACAAAAGGTACGAAAAAATTATAAGAGATAATAATAGCAATAAGAGTGTACAATAACATGTCTAATAGATATAAGATAGGGTACGCATGTGAAAGATACGCAATTGAAACAACACATTTCTAGTTGGATTTGAATTTTGAAATTATGAATTTATGAATAAAAACTTTTTTTTTATCTCTTACTCGAATAGTCATAGCAGCTCAGTTCTTTGGCTTTGAAGGATGTGTTTCTTCAATGCTCCTCTGAAGCTGTCGATATTTACTATATATTTTATTATTTCAGGTATGTTATTGTATAATTTAGGGGCGAAATAAGTATACGAGCGTTGAGCTACGACCCTATCCATCAGAGGTTTAATAAAGTGATATCTATTGTTCTTGGAAAATATCAGTTTTAAAAATCGCCTTTGCATAACTCCAATAACATGAATATGAGTATTCAGAGCTCCACCCCACACTGCTATTCCATAACGAATGTGGCTTTTCACAAGAGAATAGTACAAAGTTTTTGAGTACTCTAGCGGCAGGATTTCTGTAAGTTTCCTAAATTTGAATGAAATTGTCCTCAGTTTATTAACAGTATACTTTATATGGAGATCCCATTTTAGATATCAATAACTATGCCCAAATATTTCACTTTATGCTCTTGTTGTATATGGAATGGTGTATCAGTATCGATCGTTATGTGATCGAATAGAGGCATTCCGACAGAGTAACAACAGAATGGTAACATGTTTTATCGACATAAACAGTTAATAACTTTTTATCCAACCACTGTTTTATAAGAGGAAATTCGGTTTCAGCTTTAATTTTCAAAGAATTCCAGTTATCAGCTTTGAAAAAGATGGCTGCGTCATCTGCATATCCAATTATGTTTCCATTGTTGTTCAATGAAAAAATGTCGTTGATATATACATTGAATAAAATTGGTCCCAGCACAGATCCTTGAGGTACGCCACAGTCGATCTCCATTTCACTACTCAATACGTCATCAATTCTAACTCTCTGGCTTCTTCCCGTCGAATAACTTTCAAACAATTTCAAAATATTACCCCGCATACCAATATCCTCTAAAGACTGTGGGAGAAGATGATGACTGACAGTGTCAAAAGCCTTCGATAAGTCTATAATATAAAGGTTCTTTTTAAAATTTTTTTTTCTAAATCCAAATTGGCTGTTTGAAATTATTTTATATTTATTGAGAAATGAACAAGCCTCTTTCTAATAATCATTTCAAATTTTATAGCTGAGTAACTGAGGATATTGGGCGATAATTTGTAATAATTGATGAATCCCCCTTTTTCAAAAGTGGTATAGTGATCGATTTTTTGAAGTCAGTAGGGTATACCCCTTCTTTGACACATCGATTGAGAATATGAGTTAGCGGGTCTTCAATGTAAACTGATATTAGTTTTATAGTTTCCGATTTTAAATCATCACACCCTGTTGCCTTGTTATTCTTGAGCTGTGATATTGTATTTTTGTTTCCCCTTAGTCAATTGGTTCGAAGACGAATGAATTCGAAATGGATGACCTTTTCATTTCGGAATTTGTGTCGTTTTTGATCTTCTTAGCAAGAGTTCTGCCCGTTTCTACAAAGGATGAATTGAATGCGTTTGCAATTTGAGTTTTATCTGTTATAATAGCATTATTTGAAGAATTTTTTATTTTTTGAATTGTAATCTTTTGTTTTTTTGTATTTGATATTTGTTTGGTAATATCCCATAAGATCTTAGAATCATTCTGATTGTTATCGATTTGTTTTTTATAAAAATTTGATTTTGCCTTGTGAATCAATGCGGTTAGCTTGTTTCGATAGGTTTTATACTCTTTGTTCAGATCATTATTCTGTATTTGCCTTTGCATTTGGCGAAACATTTTGTTTTTGTTGTTAATGGAATTAAGTAATCCATTTGTTACCCAAGGTGCTATTCTGGTGGTTTTTCTGCGCATTTGGCGCCTCTCTGTGCATATTTCCAGTGCATTTATGGTAATTTCGATAAATTTTTTCGTTGCAGAGTCTGGACTTGGTGTAGAATATACATCATCCCAGTTAATATTGTTGAATATATTATGTACTTTATTGACATTCAAGCATTCCATAAATTTGTTGTTTACTTTGTCTTTTTCCTTTGCAGCAAACACGACCTGGAGTATAGAAGTATAGTGATATGTAATTGTTGTTTTTAGTATGATAGGAATAATTTTTTCATTTAAATCAGGACCTTTGGATTTGATGAAGATATGGTCCAAACAGGTTTTACTGTTCCCTTGAACCCTAGTAGGTGCGTTTATTGTAGAGCTGTAATTTAGTTATTCTGATATTGCAATCAATCGATCTAACGAATATGTGCCAGAAAAAATTGACATATGTTGTTAGCATGTTTATTGAACAAAAAAACTGCATTATATTCTTCATGAAATTCACGTTTTTATATTGGTTCTGTTTTCGCATCAAAAACTTCAGTTTACGACAACTGTCAACAATACTGAGAAACATAAAACTTCAGGACACGTTTGTAAGTTGGTACAATATAATATTGGAACATGAATACAGAATTGCTTTTCCCACACTTATATATAACTAAAATTTGAACATTCAAAACAATGAACTAATTCATATTTCTGTAACACAGAGTGTTTTTCTTAAATATCTCAATTTTGCAGCACATAAGGCTTCAGGAAAAAAGTCAGCAATCTGTTGGAAAGTTTGAAAGCCTTAAAAAAAAATACAAGAAAAAAAACATAATCGGATTACGCTCTAAAAAGTTATGCGTGATCATACATAGAAATCAAGACAAGAATGTTTAGAAAAAATCAGGAAAACCCTTTAAAATAATAACTATTCAATTAATTTCCTTAATAAAATTATCAAACGAAAAACAAACAAATTTCACAACTCTGAGAATAACACAAAGAATAGAAATGTCGAATCTAAGGCCTTTAAGAAAACATAATAAATATTTTGAACAAACAAAATATTCAAGTATGCTTCAAGTAATATAATTTATTGAAAAAAATGTGATACGCTCCTTGCATTCCAGAATGAAAAAACTCGAACTTTATTTACAGCATTCCATGCATTAATGACTACAATAAAGAATTTATTGATATGACGTCTCAATTACTATGCAATAGACCCAAAGACATAAATACATGAAAAAGTCAAGTACTGCCTTAAATAAACATACATAATTTCTAAAAAAAAAAATACCATTTTATTTCTCTAGCCTTACTAAGAAACATTATACATTCTTGTTTTATCCGGAAACAGCTTCAATAACCTGAATCACATGGGTTTGGGTCAAATATTTGAGGAATAGACATTTTGCGGGAGATTAATTATGAAAACACGATTTAGTCTTGTTACTAGATGTAGTCATGCCCTGCATATTGATGCACATGAGCTTATTCCATATTCTCAACCAATAAATAAAATTTAAACTGAATTTGAATTTCAATGAGTTAGCTATATTTTTGAATTTTGTCAGACGGCTTTGAGAAAAGATCTACTATTGTTGTAACAATTACAAATGTCAGAATAACTTGTTGACAATTTTGTTGGAGTTGTCGTTCTTCATCAGTTCTTGTGTTTTTCAGTCTATCAATACTGAGTATCTAAGAAAAAATAGAAATTTTCAATGGAAGGCATCCATACCAGAATTTGCCTCTCACTACGGTGGCAAAGATATAACAAAAATTTAAGAAACTGGTTCGGTTGAAAACAAATATAAAAGTGTTCACGTTAAGCCTGTTGGGAATAATGAAAATCATGTAAACGATGGAAGAGGGAATTTTGTGGCATAGTTGACAAATTATAAAATTATGGAAAAAAAGCATTCTCAAGTGGGAGTCGAACCCACGACCATATGATTTCTAGAAATCATAAGGTCGTGGATGCTTTTTTTCTTTAATTAAACTATGCCACAAAATTCCCTCTTTCATTATATGTATTTCGGACGCAATATTTCCACTTTCACAATGTAAAGAATGATAGTCACTGAGACATCAAGAGTTTCGACGAAAATTATGGTAGAAAAGGCAGAAATATCGCATACCTCTCTTGGACGAATTTTAAAGCTAAATTACTGTCACCCATACAAACAGAATTTGTGCAAGACAGGGATTATGACGCTCGATTTCATTTTTGTGCATGGTTCCAGGGAATGTTAGAAGACAATCGTGATTTCTCAAAAAATGTGCTATTTTCTGACGAAGCAACTTTTACCACAAATGGTGTCGTCAGTTCTCAAAATTGTACATGGTGGGCAGATCATAATCCTAATTTCATTATTGAAACCAAGGACCAATATAGTTCCAAAGTGAATGTATGGTGTGGAATTTTAAATGAGCCGACCCAGATATCTACATTTATCGACAACCTACCATTACAAGAGCGGATTCGTTTATTCTTTCAACAAGATGGGGCTTCTATTCATTCTACGAATGAAGTGGTTGAACAATGAGTTTGGTGAGCAGTCGATATTCAGGTAATCCTTCGCTTCAAATCAAATCAAATCAAATGAAAATATACTTCATTGTCGATAGAATCTAGTTTTGTTGACAAAGTAAAACAGTACAGAATAATTGTAGATTATTCACGCACAAGCATGTAAGATAAATAAAATAAAATAAAATAAAATAAATGTACACCTATAAAAATTGTTATTTGAACATTCAGTATATATGCATATACATATATACAAACACATACATTTTATTTAAAAAAATAAATGTCAATACATGAATAAAATATCGATATAAAAAATGAAAAATGTTATTTGAGCATTTTGTCAATTTTTCGCTCTAATCGAGTATACAATACAATAAAAGTAATAAAATCACAAATGAAAAGACAGTTCACATTTTTTCAGTGAAAGTTGTCATTGTAAAATTCTTGCAAACTATAATAGGGTCTGCTCATGAGTAGTTTTTCAATATATTTTCTGAAGCTTTCAGTACTATCGTGGCCCTCTCTAGAATGAGACGATAGGTGGTTACACATGTTGACGCCGTTATAGAAAATGGAGTCCTTTACCAGGGATGAGAAAGGCAAGGGTAATTTTCAATTATTTTTTAATTTTTGGCGAGTATTATGACATGATGAAATATTTTCAAATTTTGAACTATGTTTGCGTATAAGACAGACAGTTTCCATAACGAAGAGAGCCACAACTGTCAATATCTTTTTTTCTACAAATAACTGCTTACATGAATTGCGTCGTCCTAGTTTGAACACATACCTGATGGCTCTCTTTTGCAGTTTAAGTACTGAATCCAGCAGACTGGTGTTACATACCCCCCAGAAAGGTATAGCATATCTCAATTGGGATTCAATTAATGCATAATATGCGGTCATAGCCGTGACAGTACCAAGCTCCCTTGAAATAATTCTCATTGCATAACACCCTGGGGAGATTTTATTCTTCAGTTGTTTGACGTGTGCTTCAAACTTCAAATTGCTGTCAATAAAAAGACCCAAAAATTTTGTGCAATCTTTATGTTCAATCATCTCATTTTCGAGAGGTATATCCGAAAGAGTACATTTGAAAGTTGCTATATTTGTTGTTCTTACATTGAATTCAAGTCGCACCGAAATTTTATTGTATGTATGTCTCTGAATATCTTATTATTCAAATCGTCAACAGTTTCACTATGCCATAGAATGGTGGTGTCATCTGCGAATAGAGTTATTTTTCCAGAAGTGTGTAAACTCAGTAAATCATTTATGTATACAAGGAAAAGAGTAGGTCCTAAAACCGATCCTTGTGGCACTCCATACGCAATAATAATATATTTTGAAGTAGTATCGCTTTAAGCGACTTGACTGCGCCCAGTTAGATAGGACTCGAACCATTCCAAAGTAACTCCCTCGCAGCCGTAGCGATGCAGTTTCCGCAAAAGTATCTGGTGGTCTACACAGTCAAAAGCTTTTTTGAGGTCACAGAATACTGCTGCTGCTACATCTCCGGCATTTATATCTGAATATACCTCATACAGAAAGGAGAAAATTGCATCTTGGGTGTTCTGTTTAGCTTGTGAACCGAATTGATTTTCTCCGATGATTTTATGAGCAGTAAGGAATTCATTGAGCCTTTTTTCCACGAGTTGCTTGCTAGGTCTCCAGACCTAACGCCCTGTGATTTCTTTTCATGGGGTTACCTGAGAAGCAATGTTGATGAACAACGCCTATTTCGAAATGTAGAACATTAAAAAGTTTGAAAGATAAACGGCATGTGAAGTGGAATAAATAGAAAAATCGAATTAAACGGTTTTCTTCACATAAAAGATTCAATATAAATTGAACCAGAAAATGGTAGATCTCAGGTGAAAAACAACTACTTTCCTGGCAAATTCCACGCAGAACGTTGAATGATATTCACCTGAAAATCCATGCAAACCTCCATATAAATGGACATTGATGCAAATGTTTCTTTCTGATAAGCTCGATTATGTTTAATTTATGTCGTCTTCACCTAACAATCCGCATACCGGTTTCAGGCTTTTTTTGGCCCCCATCAGTACGGAGTAGTCAACCAGCCAAAGGTCCGGAGAGCTCTGGCTGAAGCGAGACACAACATAACCAAAACCATCATCGAGTCTATAACACCTATAGGTACGCCGGAAAAGAAAACTTTTAACTGGCGGCACCTAGTGACAGAAAGAAACACTCCGAAAATCTCCCACCTCAATAGGTTTCTAAATAAAAGATTCCTCCTCAGTAGGAGTGGCAAGCCCGACTAGCATATAGTGAAAGATAAACGCCATGTGAAGTGGAATAAATAGAAAAATCGAATTAAACGGTTTTCTTCACATAAAAGATTCAATATAAATTGAACCAGAAAATGGTAGATCTCAGGTGAAAAACAACTACCTTCCTGGCAAATACCACGCAGAACGTTGAATGATATACCTCCATATAAATGGACATTGATGCAAATGTTTCTTTCTGATAAGCTCGATTATGTTTAACTTATGTCGTGTTCACCTAACAATCCGCATACCGGTTTCAGGCTTTTTTGGCCCTCATCAGTACGGAGTAGTCTGGTTCAATTTATATTGAATCTTTTATGTGAAGAAAACCGTTTAATTCGATTTTTCTATTTATTCCACTTCACATGGCGTTTATCTTTCACTATATGCTAGTCGGGCTTGCCACTCCTACTGGGGAGGAATCTTTTATTTAGAAACCTATCGAGGTGGGAGATTTTTGGAGTGTTTCTTTCTGTCAGTAGGTGCCGCCAGTTAAAGTTTTTTTTTCCGGCGTACCTATAGGTGTTATAGACTCGATGATGGTTTTGGTTATGTTTGTCTCGCTTCAGCCAGAGCTCTTCGACCTTCGGCTGGTTGACTACTCCGTACTGATGAGACCAAAAAGCCTGAAACCGGTATGCGGATTGATAGTGACACGACATAAATTAAACATAATCAGCTTATCAGAAAGAAACATTTCATCAATTCCATTTATATGGATTTTAATTGGGTATTTCTAGGAAAGTAGTTGTTTTTCACCTGAGATCTACCATTTTCTGGTTCAATTTATATCGAATCTTATATGTGAAGAAAACCGTTTAATTCGATTTTTTCTATTGAAAAATTTGTTTGAGGAATTGTGCAGCACTGATCGACAGAACTGTGTTGAAAAATTTTTTCCAGAACAATTCTATGTATGGAGCGCGAAGGTGGTCACGAAGAATATTTGAAATTTGTATATTGTTTGTTCATTGAGTTTTTTTTATTTTTCCACATCCACCTAAATAATACTAAATTCAATTAGTATAAATAATGTATTATTCAGTTTCAATTACAAATATTAGTTGGATTCAATTTTATTTATGGATTGAGAATATTGAATAAGCTCATGTGCATCAATATACAGGGCATGACTACACCTAGTGACAAGACTTAATCGTGTTTTCATAATAAATCTCCTGCAAAATGTCTATTTCACAAATATTCGATTAGTTTTGACCCAAACCTATGTGATTTAGGTTATCAAAGCTATTTCCAGATAAAACAAAAATGCATGATGTTTCTTAAGTAAGAATAGAGGAAAAAATGGTATTTTTGTTTTTTTAATCTGGTTCAAAATTGGTACACGGGCAAAATCGTAGGGTCCTCGTTGGATTCCAAACTTATTTTCTCAATGTTTTTTTTTTATATCTTGTCAATTTGACCCATTTTTCGGCACCACAGAATTTTTTTTTAATTCCCGCCAAATCTGAGGTCACGTGATATAAGTCGCAACGGATTTTTTAGTTGTCAGACAAGCAGGAACGAACCGCCATTGGAGTTTTTCTGAAATTTCAATAACACATTTTTTTCCAATATGTAGCCAACTTTATGACGGACACTGTATATAGATCGCGTTAACTCATGAAGATACACCCTCTGCTCTGCTCTGAACTGAAGAACCTCCGATAACAACATGAAATCGTCAAAAGTATCACTTGGTGATTACTGTTCAAAATTCCAAACATGAATAGAAGCGAGATTGCCAGATTGCCAGATGAATGATTACATTTCATTTTTCCCACTCCAGACTCTCGAACTTTGTTCCGCATTCAATTAGAAGGGGCTACTCGGATAACTTAGTCTCCCGGCTAATTTAAAGGCCCGGATGAAAATCTCGGGAAAGGTGAAAACGGAGTCGAGAGTGTGTCCCGGTTTTCCACAGCATGAAAGGGGGTTACATTCCAAGTTGGCAGTTTATCTCGAAACATCGCTGGAGTTACTCGTACCGTGAAGCGTTGGATAATTTTTCGAAAGCTGGTGATAGGTGAGAGCTACATGCCTGTATTTATACACCGACGATTTTAATTTTGACGAATTCGAAACTTGTAGGGTATAGTAACATATTGCCATGAAATCGGTTGTATTGTTAAAACTCACGATCGCTAAGAAATTATTGTTCTTTGTTATATTTCAATAAGTACGGAAGCTTCAATAGGAGGATTTCGGAAACAGCTGCAGGAATAAAAAATTTTTAACAAAAAATTAAACCGACGAAATACGGAACTGAAAATTAAAAAATGAAATAAACCTTCTTAAACTAAGCTCCCAAACTAATGTAAGTAACTAATTTTGAGTCGGCGCCAAACAAACAAGCAAATGAATTAGTTGAGGCGTAAAATGATGGCATTGAGTTGCGCGGTGACATTCTTATAATTTTTTTGAAATTATTTAATGATGTTCGTTGATTGTTTGTTTGGCGCCGTCTCAAAATTAGTTACTTACATTAGTTTAGGAGTAGTTACTGAGACTGGAAGGTTTTTTTATTTTTTTTTTCAGTTCCGTATTTCGTCGGTTTAATTTTTTGTTAAAAATTTTTATTTTTCAATTTTTTATGGCTAAAATATACTAATTACTACCTACATACTTGTTTTTTGATTACTTCCAAAATACTTACTTACCCACCTTACTTCAACTATTACCAGTTAAATAATATGATTATCTACTTTTACTATTTGTTGTAATATAAATTATTTTTGTTGTTCTGGTTAGTTTATTTTATTACTTTGTATATCATTCCATCCTCTCATGGAATATATTGGTTTTGACGGATGTGGAACAGAAATAATGTCAGTAGCGATCTGCCAATGTTCATAAGTTAAAAATCAATTATCCCCTATTTTTCCACCCGTGAGGGTATATAATTCCATTCGAAATATAAATATGAGGTATACCCTATCTATTAAAAGAAGAATCATCCAAATCGAAGAACCCAGTACAAAGTTATGCCTGATAGAATCGGTTAATGGACCAGAATTCAGAGGGTGAGTGATCAATATCCTTCAATTTGCTACCCTTACGGATGAATGTCATCTTTCAAATTTAAATGGGACCAACTTCGAAGTACACCCTATCCACTGAAAATAGAATTATGAGAATCGGACGTCTCAGTGAAAAGTAATGCGTGGTCATACTGTAACAGTAAATTATATCGTCAAAAATCATTTCGGTATCATAAATCAATTTAAAAATGTTTGCCCACCTTGTAGGTAAGAGAAATCGATATTTTATTTACAACCTCAGAAAAGAGATCAACCGCCGAGAAAGAAGATCATGAATTGTTGTTCGGTAGAACCGATACCGAGGTTTTCGAACGAGATTTGGCAAAGAGATACGCGGATTCGATCATTTTTCTGTTGAACGTCGTCAAAGCTATGTGTCCCCGTGAATGTTGGATAAAAGTGTAGAAATGGCCATTCAATTGTTGAAGGTAGGAATTTTCGTTTTGCCTTAATCTTGAGCAGCCCCATTTTGGGAGTTGAACATTGTAAATTCATTTAAGGAATGATAATGATGTAGTTAAACTTTAATTTTAGATTTGCCGGCCATTTTGCTCAACCCTATCACAAATTTCACATTGAGAAGAGTTACGTAGGTCACGTATTCAGTAAATAATCGATTGTTAGAAACTTCCTACGGGTTAGGATCCCACACACGGCGGAATATTAATTGGGGAACGAATTAAAACTGTCATCACCCAGAAACGGGCCTCAGAGCAACAGTCGTTGCACACCATACTAGTCAACAGAAAGGGAAGGGTGGCAAAAGCCCATAAGGTTGGATCTTTCCATTTAATATCATCAAAGTACCAGTCCTACCAGTCAGTAATTTTGCGACAAGATATCCAGACGTTCCAGTATTATCATTTTTCCAATCATTATTTTTAACATAGTTTAGCTGAGCTTCAGCTAAAACTGTATTTCACTACAAACAAAGGTGTGAACTTTGACTTTGCAACTTAAATAATTCCAATTCATCTATTTTGTATGAAAAATCATATGAGTAAATCTCTGAACCCATCATATAGTTCAATTTATAATATGTTGAATTTTCTTTCGGTTCTTAGTTCTGCCTTAAACTAAGTGGCGCCCAAATAGAAACAAAAACTCATTTATTCAAATCTAGTAACATCATGCCTATCAGAACCACGCCCGCTCCCGAAATATAAAGAGAAGTCGCCGCAATTGTGCCCTGCGACGGAAAGAAGCAGGGTTACAATACATGAAAAAATACGCGTCAACTAGAGAACCTCCTCCTTTTTGGTTTCGTCGGTAAAAAAAAACAAATTGATGCCAAGGAGGGGAAAACCATGCTGTATGGGGTCGGCTTTATGCTGTATGGGGTCGGCTTTATGCTGTATGGGGTCGGCTTTAGAATAGCCCCATGGTAAATCCTGCCTGTCGTAAGAGGCGACTAAAAAGATAACCGTAGGTGGAAGATGGTCTCATCGCCCGGTGAAATACCACCATATCGACTTTGTGTGCTGTGAAATGGATCATTCCATGTTTTATTGTTCGGTCGATACTTTCCGGTCTCCCTCTTTCCTTTTCCCCAATTCCTCCTTCATTTTCAGGTGCATCCTAATAGTAATAATGATGAAGTCTCCTAGAGTAAAACACTACGGAAGCAAAATACCTCTCCATTCGGATTTCCGGGCGAGAGGTACTCGAGGGGACTCAACATTAAAGATTAATTTTTGCAACATCCGCGGACTCAACAAGAACATCAATGACGTCCACCATCACCTACAGACGAAAAAACCGGATATTCTGGCTCTAACAGAAACACAAGTAAACTCGTCCACCAACAAGGTCCATATGCTTTGTCCTGGTTACGAACTCCATTCTCGATTCAGGTTCAAAGGTGGAGTCTGCCTTCACGCTAAGGCTAACCTTTCATGCCAGCGTGAAAGCGTGAAGAGAGTTTGGAACCGAAAGACTTTGATGCGATGTGGTTCAAGCTATATGATACCAAACTGACTAAGTTTCTCTGCTGCCTTTACCTATCACCTAATGAACCTTCATATAACGACCTCTTTGAGTTTTTATCACTCAAACTGGACTACATTCAGGAGAACCATCCAACAGCTGAAACTATAATCATGGGAGACTTTAATGTACATAACGCTGCCTGGCTCAAATTCTCTTACAAAACAGATGATGCGGGTCGTCAAGCCGAGGCCCTCGCCATCACTCATGGTCTAGAACAACTGGTCGAGCTACCAACCCGCATCCCTGATGTCAACAACCAGTCTGCCAATCTAGATCTTTTCCTCACCACCAATCCTGACCCGTATAGAATAGAAGTTTGTGCCCCACTTGGAAACTCTGATCACACCCTCATCTCCACAACATGCTCTTTCCATTCACCATCGAGCTGCACAATACCACCCCGTCTCATGTGGCATTACAATTCGGCCGACTGGGAAGGTCTTCGTATGTTTTTCTCAGCGTTTCCATGGAAGAGAGTTTGTTTTTCTTCAGTAGATCCAACACGATGTGCTGAGACAATTTCTGAAATCATCATGTTGGGGATGCAAACCTACATACCGAATACCGAAAGAAGAACATCATCCGATAAGACCTGGTTTAACAGAAACTGCTCTAGAGCTGTGGCTTCCAAACAGGCAGCATACCATCGATGGCTAAAAAATCCGGGCCCTGAGACCAGAGCAGCATATGTCGAGGTTAGAGGCATATGCAAAGAGACAATAGAATGCTCAAAAGATGCCCACAATGCCAAAATAAGATCAAAACTTGCTGAATGTCCTAACGGATCCCGTTCATTTTGGTCTTTCGCCAAAGCTGTGGGAAGAAACTTCACTTCCAGCTCATTTCCTCCCCTAACCAAAGAAGAGGGAACACTAGCAACGACTGCCCAGGAAAAAGCCAATATCTTTGCGCACCTATTTGCTGGAAATTCCACTCTGGATTCATCGGGAAAACAACCCCCGAACATCACACCTATTGACAGTCACATGCCCGAGATCACCTTTCGCCAACGTACTATCAGAAAGATTTTGCTGGGTCTCAACACCAACAAAGCCTGTGGATCTGACGGAATTCCGCCGTTTGTTCTCAAGAAATGTGCCCCCGAACTAACACCTGTTCTTTGCAAGTTGTTCAACCACTCTTACAATTTGGGGGTATTTCCGTCCAATTGGAAAATTGCGAGAGTGCAGCCAGTCCCTAAAAAAGGCAAAAAGGCCCTACCTAGCAACTACAGACCTATCGCACTGCTATCTATTATTTCAAAGGTCATGGAAAAAGCCATCAACATCGAGCTCATGAAATATCTGGAAGACTCAGGAATTGTCAACGATAGGCAATATGGCTTCCGCCATCAGAGATCAACTGGTGACCTGCTCGCTTATGTCTCACATATATGGCAGCTATCTATTGAAAAGTATGGAGAAACTTTAGCTGTGGCATTAGATATCTCCAAGGCGTTCGATCGAGTTTGGCACCAGGGACTCCTCGCCAAGCTTCCGTCTTATGGCTTGCCCCCTCAGCTGTGTTCTCTGCTTGCTAGTTTTCTCTCAAACAGGTCTCTCCATGTAGTGGTCGATGGAGTTTCATCTGACACTCTACTCATAAATGCTGGTGTTCCGCAGGGATCTATTCTCGCACCAACACTATTTCTACTTCACATCAACGACCTGTTGAAAGCAACTTCATGTCCAGTACAAAGCTTTGCCGATGATAGTACCCTGCATACCGCTTTCTCTTCCAGGGCCCCTATATCAGCCCGTGAAACCAGAAATGAACGAGGAAGAAATGTTAATAATATAAATATGGACTAAGCAACAATTCTCGAGTGGGGATCTAATAACTTGGTAGAATTCAATGCAAACACAACACAAGCATGTCTTTTCTCTAGAAAAGTCGATCTCACTGTGCCCACCATAACTTTGTCAGGAGTAACCATACCACTGAAGTCATCCATATCGATGCTTGGTATTACTATCAGCAATAACCTTTCCCGGGAAAATCACGTGAGGTCCATTGCCAAAAGTGCATCCCAAAAACTTGGTTTTTTGTTTCGTGCCAAGAGCTATTTCACCCCCACCCAGCTGCTCTATAAGGCACAGATCCGACCTGTCCTGGAATACTGTTCCCATATTTGGAGCGCGGCACCCCAACATATCCTGAGGCTATTGGACTCTGTCCAAAAAAGGGCAATTCGTCTCGTCGGTGATGCCTCGCTTACAAACTCGCTCACTTGTCTGGAACACCGCAGAAAAGTTGGTGATTTGTCTCTATTTTATAGATATTCTCATGGGCGATGCTCTTCTGAAATATCAACAATCGTTCCTGCTTTGGCAGTCTCTTCGAGACTAACCCGTCAAGTTCAGTCATCACACCCCTTCGTGGTCACTTTGGAGACCTGCAGAACATCACTTCCCAAAGACTCGTTCATCCAACGAACAGCGAGGCTTTGGAACTCATTGCCTAGGGAGGTGTTCCCCGAAGCATACAACCTCCAGAAATTTAAGAAGAACACCAACTCCTACCTTCTTTCCCTTGGTTCCCACGATGTTCTCCAAACATTACAGGATATCCCTTTTCGTGGGAACCCGAACATAAAAAAAAAAAACCTCCTAAGAATGAAATATTTCGATTAAGTGATGATACAGAATCAACGATTTTGGTTCTGTTCCTCTTGTCTACTACGTAAGCCGTGAAGCGTTGAATAATTTTTAGAGAGTTCACATTTACAAGAGAAAATCCGGCGATTTACAGACTGCCATTTACACTCACTCCTCGTTAAAGCTGTCATAGAAAAGAAACATTTCCATGGAAAGCATATTTTTTATAAAAAATGAAATGTATTTTCATCAATATGTTTGATATTATCTCCTTCGAATGTTTTCCGTCGAAAGCTCTGATTGTTTTTGGAAATGTGATTTCCAACAACTCATAAACTGGGTCGATCCCCTTCATGAAAACTACGCAGAATTCGAATGATCGGTGAAAGGGGTAAGTACGAGTAAGTTGAAACTGCCAGGAAAACTTTGATCATAATTGAAGCGTAAAACTTCTGCTATGAGAGAAAATAATACCAACTAGTGAACATTTCCCGGAGGAATGGAAGTAGTAAACTGGATCAAAGTTAATGCAGGAATGAAATTTGGAAGAGTTATCCGGCTAACTCCGTCATTATGCGGATAAGTCATCCAGTCCATATCTGGTACACAATAACTATTATATATAATTCCGACCTCTCGAAGTTTCTGTATACGGTTGAACAAAATCTAAATTGAACGATGACTCTTATGTCAGTCATTATGTGCATTTGGCGCTTCATTAGAAAATTTCCCAGAAGTAGAAGTGATTACTCTGCTGCAACTCAAAGAAAAAATCAGATTGAGTTAACTTTTCAATTATGAGAAAGCACTGTACTGAATGACAACGAAAAGTATTTAAGTACTGCAATCAATTCCCGATAGAAAGAACGATGCGATTTCGAGTGTAAGAAACACCTGGGAAGAAAACTATTGGATCGAATGAATCAACACAAAATAGATCTTGCCGAATTCAGGAACGATTGAGAAGACTGCTAAAGGGAGATTTAAAACACTCGAGATGAACTTTTTCTGTTGAATTATAAAAAAAAAAAAAAATCTAGTGATGATAAATCTGGGAAACGAGCTGGTCCCCGAATGTCTTCACGAAACTTCGACGAAACAGCTTACATATAAACATGTTATTTCCTCAAATATTCTTGAAACGGAGCATTCCCAGGTACTTTGCATGGGCAATTGAAGAGCGTATTTCCGGTAACAGGGAATCTGGGTTATAGCCCAGTCAAGTAGGATGCACTAATTCACGAAGAGTCGATTCGGTTAACTGGTAGATATGAGAAAAAGTTATTTTATCGTCGTGAAATGCAATTTCATATATGCAAATGATGAGTTATGGAAGATTTCCTTTGGGAGAATAGTTTAAAACAGAAAAAAATTGTTAGAAATGAGTAATAAGATGGCAAGGAGAAACGGTTTGTGCCCACACAATGTGTTTCTTCATCTCCTTGTCTGTAAGTAATATAATATTGTATTAATGGATATATCTGGGTCTTGCAAAAATAATTCCCAGGAGTATATCGTAGATAGGAATATATCTGGAATGACTGGGCTATTATTTTTGGAGTTCTGCAGTGGGTTAAGATATTTTCAAACGACGAAACCAAAAAGAAGGAGGTTCTCTAGTCGATATTTAATTTTTATTTTTTTATGTATGATCACGCATAACTTTTTATTGGGACGTCCGATTACGATAATTCTTTTTTCAGTGGATAGGCTGTACTTCGAAGTTGGTCCCAGCTGAATTGGAGAAATGAAATCCGCCTCTAAGGGTAGCAAAATGGAGGATATTTATCACTCACCCTGTGAATTCTGGTCCGTTTACCGATTCAATCAGGCATAACTTTGTACTGGGTTCTTCGATTTGGATGATTCTTTTTTTAATAGATAGGGTGTACCTCATATTTGGATTCCGAATTATCTATTCTTACGGCTGTGAAAATAGGGGATAACTGATTCTTCACTTGTGAACATTGGCACACACATATGTTGTTGACAATGACAGATCACTACTGTCATTATTTTTGTTCTACATCCGTCACAATCATTATATTCTATGGAAGGATGGAATGATATAGGAAGTAATGGAATAAACTAACCAGAACAACAAAAATAATTGATATTACAACAAATAGTAAAAGTAGATAATCATATTATTCAACTGGTAATAGTTGAAGTAAGGTGGGTAAGTAAGTATTTTGAAAGTAATCGAAAAACAGGTAGGTAGTAATCTGGAACTATTGACCGGATTTTTTTCACTAATGGAAAGCTGAACTATCCCTGAGTAACATAGGTTATAATTCATTTTGATAAAAAACTTGCAAAAAAAAATTAAACCGACGAAATACGGAATGAAAAGTAAAAAATAAATTCTCTTAGTCTCAGTAACTAAGCTCCTAAACTAATGTAAGTAACTAATTTTGAGTCAGCGCCAAACGAACAATCAACGAGGATCATTAAATTACTTCAAAGAAATTATCAGAATGTCACCGCGCAACTCGATGCCATCATTTTACGCCTTACCTAATTCATTTGCTTGTTTGTTTGGCGCCAACTCAAAATTAGTTACTTACATTAGTTTAGGAGCTTAGTTATTGGGACTAAGAAGGTTTATTTTATTTTTTACTTTTCAGTTCCGTATTTCGTCGGTTAAATTTTTTGTTAAAAAGTTTTTATATAAGTTCGATTTGGGTGAAGCGAGTTATGTTTTCAGATGTTAGATAATACAGTAAGAATATTCATATAATGACCGGAGAAGGGCAGTTCGGTTCGAAGTCTGAGAGATACACCCCTCTCTCATGGCATTCATTTTCTCAGAGATATATGTTTTGCCATCTTGATTTTAGTTACCCAAAATTCTATCATTCAAATAAGTCATAGTCCGATTCAAATAAGTTAATTGATTGAATTCATTAGTTCTCAATGCATAAAAATTGAATGTATCCACCATTATTGTCAATGCATAATTGATAATTTTTTTATATTCATGAGTGCATTGAAAATTCCTACGGCCTTTTTTCCGATTGAAAACTCCTGCGGTAGAAATGGATGACTCATCAGTCCATAATCTGGATCTCCATTCAAATTATGAGTCATCTGTTCCAGCCTTTTCCCTTGAAACTTGTACGGGTGAAATTTTATATGGTTTGTAGTTTTTTTCTTTTTCAAAGAACATTGGATTTTGGAAAACTTTCACCCAATTGATCGGCTACTTTTTTTAAACTACATACAGAATTTTCTGAAAAATTTCACAATGTTTCAAAGAAGTTTATTCGCGAATTATTATGGATGGGCTTACCTTCGAAATGAAACAGTAAACTAGGTGTTCTTTCTGGTTTTCTTGAACTACACGCTTTTTTCTACTGAAACTGATATTTTTGAATGTATTTTCTGATGGTGTTGAATGATTTGGATGCAACACCCTAAGCACACTTTTTTCTGCACGTTAATATTTTTTGTGTATATAACAATATATTTGAACTTCAAACTGTAAACCATTTTGATTATTCCATTAGAGAAATGTCACCAAACAACCATAATATAGTTGTCATTTCAATAGCTTACTTTGAAAAAATTAACTTGTATAGGATACAAATGGTACAAGTTGTCCATATTACTCAAAGTGGAGTGGCTAGAGAATAGGATCAATCGGGGGAAACTCCAAGTCAATCTCCACAAAAACAATATCTGTAGCATACTTTATTTTTGAAGTGTATGCATTTTGGAGGTTTGAATCTTCGTAACGGCATTCTACTCATTCATTGAATCCCACGGTATGGAATTTCATACTGAGGTTCCTGCAGCCCGGCTCTATTCCAAATCATATTCGTCCCTTGAAAACGAGCCTTGAAATTGATTTCCGAAGTAAAGAGGCGTGAATCATGCAGGAATTTCTCCACTTACACAAACAGGAAAACTCGTCACACAGTAATACTCGTCACGAAAAACAACTCATTCCCCGACTTCCCACTTCAACTTTCACGAAACAGTCATTGATCTACAGAAGCAAGCAGATTTATAATCCTTTTCCAAATCGATATAGAAATATAAGCGATATGAAACGTTTCCGAAAGTCTATTAAAACTCTTCTGATGAGGAAATGTTTCTACAATTCAGAGGAATATCTATATATGAATTCTAGTCGTTCTATATCCTATGTTCTGTGATACTGTGATTTATTTACATATTATTTTGTTAATGCCCTCTTTGTTAATTCATAATTTTAAAATAAAAAAAATATTCCAATTATATTATTATCTGTAGGAAGCATTTGCTCAAAAGGTATCAAGGCATCAAATATACATTTGACACTGTAGGTACATTAAAATTTGAACTGCGATAATATTGAATTCGTCGACGAATGTTTTCATTGAGACAATAAAGTTTATCTATCCATCTGTCTATCTTTTTAATTTTTTTTAGGGGGAGGAGAACCTTGCACAGACAGCAGTATCTGACGGACTATGACGGATTCTTACCGACTAAACCCCCATCCTATACTGGTGCTTCAGGTACCGGAAACCGCTTTCGCATTACCTCGGTACTGTTCCGTCTTCTAGTGGGTGTCACAGATGTCTAGCTTCATGGTTTGTAATCCCTTCTGGTTATCTGAGGTATGGCTTCACGTTCTTTGGTTTTGATAATAAACTCAATAAGATATAGAGATAACCTAAAGATGGAACTAAATGAAGAATTTTCTTAAGAAAAATACATAAATTATAAAAAATATAGGAATACGCTCAATAACCTAATTTAAAAAATAAAACATGAATTCTATGAAAATTAAATGATCCAAAGGGAATGTGGACATCATAAACGAAGTAACAAACAATGTTAAAAACCCTTGATACAAAAATAACCATTTCAAACGAGTAAAAATAAATAGACTAGGTGGCGCACCCTACAAAAAACCAGAACCACTTACTCAAACGTCAAATTCATTCCCTAAGCATTCTTGTGACAAATGCAAAATAATGGTAATAACTTCAACACGCATCGATTATCAAATTATCGACTCGAAATTTTCAAGTCCAAATATCTAGAAAACGGTTGCTTATAGCAACTTGTGACAAGGGTAGCTTTTTTACGTGGATATGTTAGAGAAATTGATTGTTCCATTGAAAAATGTGCTAGATGGACGCCTAAAAAAGTTGTGAATCTTCGAAAAAGAAAAAGACGAGTAGGTGGCGCCTTCTACTAGTAGGAGCAATGAGAACATCATGCTCGAATTCGACATCTCATAAAACCTTCCAATACCAATTTTCGTTCAAATATGGTCGGTATTTCGAAAGTTTTTGAAAAAACGAAAATAAAAATGAAACTTCAACACCCTGTATCTTGGAAACGAAGCGTACCCAGACACATATTCATGTGGATGATTCATATTAGAATATTGTGAGGAATCACCTCCTGGAGTTTGTCAAAGTACTTTTGAATCACCCTGTATGTTTAGCGTTAAACGGTCCACCGGCCGCTGTGTGATATCTGTCTTTCATTTCGTTCCACTACGAAGAGCGTGTGTTCTGCGTCATCGTTTCCCTGGCAGTATGCGCAGCTAGGTGAGTCTGATCTTCGGCGGTCAAACACATACTTCTTGAAGCAGCCATGCCCTGATAGGGCCGTGTTAGATGGTAGTATATCCCCGTAGGGTCTCTTCATCCATTTCTCTATACTCGGTATCAGCTTGTATGTCCAAGCACCGTACTGTCCATTGTCCCATTCGAACTGCCAGTTAGGCATCAAATTTTCTCAAGCTTCTTTCTTGCCTTCGCCCTCATATAATTTCCGCCCTTGAATAATCTGCAGTTCTATGGAGGAAACTTCCGCTAGAACTCCAACTGCCTCTGCAGATATTGTCCTATAAGCACTACAAAGTCTTATGTTTATTTTTCTCTATATACTGGTGAGCGGTTGCACCAGTTTTTTTGTTCCGTGTGACACTGTGACAGATCGGTGCTCCATAGTATTTGTGAATGGATCACACTTGACATAACCTTTCTCTTGGATGGTTTGGGTCCTCCGATGTTCAACATCAGACTCGCCAACGAAATCACTGTTTTTCAGCATCCTTCATGACCTGTAAGATGTGTTCTGCAAAGTTCGAGCCAAACTTCGAGGTATTTCGTTGCGTTGCCAATTGATATCGCTGTTCCTTCCAGCATGAAGCTTATTGATTTGTGCTTTCTTCTTTTGGTTAGCAGTACAACCTCTGGTTTTTTCAGGGGCTAGTGTTAGTATCATCATCTCCATCCAATTCATTACCCTCTGCATTCCTCTGCTTGGTATGTTCATCAATAGCTCTTCACTTTCTACTGTGACTAATATCACCACATCGAAGGAGCCTCCGACAAAGACCTACTTTGCAATGTATGGTCTCTGCGGCCACTCGAAGAGGCATTGATGAAACCACCTGCATGTGGATACACTCAATGCTTCACAATAGACTGGTCCAAGCCAACATGTTCGAGGAAACAAAGCAGGTTGAAATTTCCGGAGGTACCCCACAGGAAGGCATACTCTCCCCTCTTCTGTGGGACATGGTTGTAGATGAACTGCTGATTTCTCTGAATAACCAAGGGCATTACTCTCAAGGGTATGCAGATGACTCGGTCATTCTCATCAAAGGAAAGGATACTCGAACAACCTCAGAGCTAATGCAAAATGCACTTAGGACAGTAGAGGAATGGTGCAACAGAGAAAGCCCAAGGGCAAATCCGAACAAAATAACACAGATTTCCTTCACCCGGAGATCTCATACCTCCCAGACTATTTGGCGAAACATTACAAGTAGTAGAGCAGGTGAAATATCTAGGGCTGATTCTTGACAAGAAACTAACCTGGAACCCGCATCTTCAATATGTAACTAACAAAAGCAAGATAATCTTCATGATGTGCAGGAGAGCTTTTGGAAAAACCTGGGGGCTCCAACCGAAAGCCATGTACTGGCTCTACACAGCGGTGATAAGACCCAGAGTAACTTATGGCTCACTCTTATGGTGGCCAAAAACAAATCAAAGACAGGCAAAAACCAACCAGAGGCTTACCTGTCTCTGCATCACGGGTGCAATCAATAGCACTCCAACAGCTGCAATGGAAATCATCCTAAATCTAGAACCCCTTGACTCACATGTTATTATAACAATTGGACTCACCAGAATCATTCATGTAATCAATATCGACGAACTAGATATGATTTCAGACAACATGCAAACCCTATACTCATTCGAAAAACCATTCGAAACATGAATTTATGAATCCGGATGGGCCCTGAGTATAGAATGACAATCAACTGCGGACAAAGTCTGGTATACAGACGGCTCAAAGACAGTTGAAGGAACGGGAGCAGGAATACATGGGGTACGGCCAAGGAGGGAGTACATAATACCACTTGGAAAATGCTCCACGACATTCGAAGCTGAAACACATGCTATGCATTCAGAAGAATCTAGAAAATGGTTATAGGAAAAAACACATCTACATTCTATCTGACAGTCAGAGTGCTGTCAGAGCCCTCAACTCTACACAGATGAAGTCTAAACTGGTCTTGAGCTGCCTCCAGAACCTCATCGAGCTGGCAAAACACAACAAGGTCACCTTGATGTGGGTGACAGGTCATAGAGGCATCAAAGGCAACGTAAAAGCGGACCAGCTAGCTAGACAAGCATCTGAAATGCTATTCACAGGGCCAGAACCGGTGTATGGGATCAGCAAAAACCGATGCAGTACCCTGATCGATGAGTGGAAAAAGAGAAGACACCAACAATACTGGGATCAAACTGTCGTGCAAATACACAGCAAAGTCATGGTAGGGCACCTAAACCAGACCCTGACGGCTGACCTTCTGAACCTGAACATAACGAAGGTACGTATGATAGTAGGTCTGCTGACTGGACACTGCGGCATAAGAAAACACCTGAACACCATAGGATTACGTGGGGAAACCGCGGAGTGAAGGCTATGTGATGAAGATGAGGAAACAGCCTCTCACATTATCTTCGACTGTGACGCCCTAAGTAGAAGCAGGCACAGAACCTTTGGAGGGATCAACCCGGAAACAGGCATGAATCCAAAGAACCTTATTAACAGGCTACTAAACCTTATTGAAGGCACAAACCTGCTTGAATGAGGAACCACTGACGACAGAGTGATACAATAGACCCTTACTGGTCGCAGTGTCAAGGGAAGCTTAGTGCCAACCCTGTCTGCGGCTCGTCAGTTTTCAACCAACCAACCAATATCACCACGTCGTCCACTAAGCCAACTAGTTCTGGCATTTCCATCGAGTCCGTCATATAGGAAGTTCCACAACTTGGGGACTAGCACTGATCCTTGAGGTAAACCACTGTTTACTTCTTGGCTTTTTGTGTCTTCCTTGCCACAACGCTTATCACGACCCAAATATTTCATTGGGTTTCCGCAATTTCTGCCGCTTTCTGTAGTTCTTTCATAGCATCTACGATTTGTCTTTCTTTTCTGAAACCGAACTGATAGTCTAATAGCCCCTCAGTTCTCGCAAGCTCCTGGTTGTGGTATTCAAAAAGGAGTTGTTTATTGTCATTGTCCAGGAGGCATATTGGCCGGAATCATCTGTCTGTCTATCTTTTTTTTAATCATAGGAGCAGGGGAAATCTTGCATGAGACGTAGTGATCCATCTTTCATCCATTGGAAATGAGATTCTATATTTTTGATTCCTTTCAAATTGAATAACTTGTTTTTTGGAAATAATGGATCGCGACTATCACTCAAATGTGACCGCTCATCTGCGAAGTAGTCGGCGATAAATCCATTAATATTAAGCGAATATTTCTGCAATTCCGGAATTTGCATACAATTGACATTTTTCTGATATTCCAGGCATATCCTTGTAGTTGAATAATTGATAATTTCCAGTCCTCTGAAGTCACCAAGAATGGGGAAAAATCCAAATAAAAAGAAACAAATAAAGTAGTGTCGATGGACAGATGTGATATCCCAGGGTCTAGGTACTTTCTTTCCTCATCTCCCAACAATAAAGTCCCAAATTGCGGATGTCATTCCTTTATTACTCAATTGACATACACCACGAAAATAATATTCCGAAGGCAATCTGGAGCCTTCCGAATAAAACATAATGGAGTGGTCACACTGAATGGATACAAAGAGGAACAAAAGAAAGTGTCTGGAAATGGAATTATCAGAGCAATATTGGATTTCTCGCTTCAGAAATTGCTCTTAGCGACGTGTATAGTACACTTCGATGTATTGCGCGGCTGTCACAATCATGTATCCGACATTCCTTCTTGAATTTCCACTCTAGCTTTTGAAAAACGTCGTCGATTTGGAGACGTTTATTATCAGTGGGAATTGGCAAAGATTGAATGGAATCTATGGGAATCTCAAAGAAATTACTCGAAGAGGTTTGAATGGAATGAGAATGTCATGACCCGGAATATGCACATATAGACATAACGAATTTATATGAAAAGAAATGGCCAAATATGAAAAGTTATTTTACCGAATAATCCAGTTGAGAAGTCGAAAAGTCATATGGAAAATAGCTACCAAATGAGTTTGAAAAAAAAACATCAAGTGATAAACATGTCGAAAGATAAAAAGAAGATCTAATTAAAAATGTTCTTCAGGAACTTTCAACACCTTTGAAAATTGTCTGCGTTGGAGTCATGTTCTCAGTTAACACAAACATAAAATTCTCATATTTATGACGCTGTAAAAATGAAAAACATGGACGTCCCCCGCTAAGATGTATTAAACATACAATTTTAATGTATCAAAAGAAGTCAATAATGACCTCGCGGACAAAATAACTCTAAAAACACTCCAGAAGAGTAAAAATTCAATATTCAATTACTAAATATCATAACAAATAAAATATTACAGAAATTAATAATTAATGATCAGAATTAGGAAATCGTTGATAGAAATATTGTGTGTGAAATCCAGAATCTGTGCCAACAGGATGAGCTTAGATCTTCCCCCACTATTATTCAATTGAATGGCTCATTCGATTTTCTACGAAATCTCTATTCAAAGTGGAAATGTATATTAAATTTTAACCATATATTTGAGTATGGCAATTTTTTTATTTCTTCCAAATAACAAATTAAATCAGCCTTGAACTTTGAACTACTCTATAGAATCTCCAGTTATTTGTAGGATGCATAAAAACAAGACTTCCATTAGTAGGAAATACATTCCGAAATAATTTGATTCATTGTTGTAATGCAAATCTGTACCTAGAATTATTCCACAGTTTTATTTTATATCCAGTGTGTGAGAAAAATACCAAATTCTATGGATCATTCATCCAGTTTCGTTGAATAATACCTGCTCATTCAACCAATAATGCTTTTTTTCATTATGTTTTATTTTTCTCAATTAGTAGAGTTTCAGATATCTTATTCGAAAGTATGCATAATTTGACTTATAAATTGTAGAACTCACTTTTAATTGATTTGGAATAATACTCGTCCATTCACCATAGTTTCCTTGTTTTTTCTAGATTGTTTAATTAATAAAGTATTAGATATAATGTTACATCCCACACTATTTATTTAGGAATACTCATTTTCTCCACCCCGGCTAAACGACGTTCAGGCCGTTGTTTCGTTATCAAAAGATTAACCCTCTTGTAACGCCACTGGGTTGAGTCAAATCGTTATTCCATATAATTAGCCTAAGACGCTAAGGACGCTTCTAGTATATAAAGCCTATACTCGATTAGTCCTTTGTTGAAAAGTTGCTCGAAAAACTACAATTTTGTTGGGTATTAGCAGCAATTTATAAAAAAATTTATTTGCACTGAAGTTAACGGACACGAGCGGCTGTATCCATTACCCTCTTTCTAACACCCAGGGAACATAGGTTGTTTATTGGGGAGTATATACCGTTCGCTTGAACTCTATATCAATAAAAAGGCACTGGGAATCAAAGAAACCTTATATTCATAAATGAAATTATACATAAGATAAGACAAGAAAACAAATAATACACTGTTATCTTTAGAATGCCACTTTTGTGGTAACTTTCAAGAAATTATAAAAAAAAACAAAAGCTGTTAATAATGGAGATAAAAAAAAATAAAATAACTAAAGAACTGCACTCTCTACAAACACTTCCTTTCAATCCTGCATAATCCATTCCTATCTTTATAGATGAGTCCCTTTTTACCAAAAGTAAATTAAAATTAGTGAATAGGACATAGATAAACAAACAAATAAGAACACAAAGAAAACATTTGATATAGGTAACAACATGCCCACTTTTACTGGTGATTTCTCAATACTATGGATTGTGAACTTAAAGGCAAATGACCCTGGCTTAGTACCTCTCGACAATGTTTCTTTTTATGGGAGATATATGTATGCATAACATGTATATTAAGAAAAGCATATAATATGAATAGGAAACCAAAACATTAATTTCAATAATAGGAATTCATTACCTAGGTCGAAATGTCCATTTGCCCTCCTTGGATCGCACTCGAATAGTTTCCCGATTAACCGGATTTATTATCTCCGACACTTGTCATGGGTCGTTACCGGATCATGTTACAGGATGAATTATTTGTTCATTTTTTTTTATGGACATCAACAAAGAAACGTCATTCGATCGAGAGAACGCACAACACTGGAAAAGTAATTTCAACGGGATGTACTTTCGTGTTTACAACACATGACTTGAACTATTATTAGAGTGATTAGAATTGTCCGTATTTATGCGGTGAAACCATGTTTTACACTGACTCTAGTCAAAAGAATGTCATGTTAGTATTTCGTTAATCGATATGGTGTTTATCCGTGGAAAGATTTTATTTCTCGTGACAGTTTTTTTTTTATACTGGTTTTAATACGAATGCATACTGAGTTTCTCCACGTATGATAGACGTGATTATTCTACGGACTACTGTTCGAACTAACATAACCCTTTGCGCTCCGTTGGCTTTTATAATATTCTTCGATCGGAAGCTGGGCGGGACTTAGTGTGTTTTATGAGTTCTTTTAATGAGGGGACATTTGTAAACATGATAAGGCTTCTGTTTGTCTAACTCGTTCTCGCGTATCTTCTGTTATAATTGGATAATATTTTACTGCCTGACAGGTAGTGGTCGGCTAGTCTGGGAAATAATGACCAACAAGGATGTTTAAACATTTATCGGTAGCGATAACCTTTGATTTATGAGTCGGATACGGCTCTTAATGATGTGGGCTGGTGTGACTGTCGCTTATCGGGATTTTTTAATGGTTTTGTTTGTGCTCGGACGGGTGTTAGAATTATGGATTCGTTTTCGGTAGTGAAATAAAACTGATTGTCTTATCTATCAGTGACGTTGAATAGTGGATGATATCCCGTGGCAAGTTTGAATTCTCTTTTGTAAAAGGATTGATCATAACAATAATAACGAAATTGGGTTCCTTAACAATAAAAAAAAATCAGTTTCAATATTATAGACACTGTGGTTGAAAAAATAATAGTTTAAGAAAACTAAAAAACACGCTTTCATAGAAAACCAAACTAAAAAATAGAAAATGAGGAAAAAATGTATTTTATTCAAAGAAAAGAGTGGGGTGCATGGTATCAATAATTATATAGTACATTACACACCTAGGGCAGTAAAGGAAGAAATGTCTCAGATCACAGGTAATTGTTGGCCGAGGCGATACCATGCACCCCACGCTTCTTTTTAAATAAAAAAAAAAAAAATTCTTATTTTTTTTTTTATGGTTTTCTATGAAAGCGTGTCTTTTATTTTTTTTAAACTATTATTCATTTTCTACTTTTTAGTTTGGTTTATTTATAAAAACGTGTTTTTCTAGTTTTTTTTTAAACTATTATTTTTATTATTTTTTTGCAAATCAAAAAATGGAATAATCCTATCAAATTAGTGTATTGTCATCGGTCCTCGATAAATCTACAGAATTTGAATAACATCTGACAGTTAAATGTGGGTTAAAATCGCGCCCACAAACAAACATACAAGTGAAGCTAATATAAAGCGTGTAAAAAAACTGAATATATTTTATAACGAGTTTTAGGCAGATTATTTTGTACGAAAAATTGTGGTTCATCATGAAGCCATTTTTGAAATTGTTCGATTCTAAAAATCTCAGTTCCTTTATACAGAGGCCTTAGAAAATTGATAAACTGACTCTCAATGTCACACTGTTTGTTTTTTTTACATTGAGTGATGAGAGATTAGCGTCACACAATTCCTTCACCCTTTCAATATCAGCATTGATTTGGTCAGACAGATTAGTGGTTGATTTGTTGTGCCAGAGAATTGTGGTGTCATCCGCGAGCATGGTGGATTTACCCTGTATGTCTAGATGATTCAAGTCATTGACATAAAGCAAGAATAAGATCGGGACAAAAACGGAGCCTTGTGGGACACTGGAGTTAATGACATCTTTTTTGGATTCAGTCATATTGAGTAGCACACTTTGGCGACGTTTGAATGGGTAAGATTTGAACCAAGATAGTGGAGTGCCCCTGAATCCGTAGATTTTAAGCTTCCGCAGCAGTATCTCATGGTTAACACAGTCAAAAGCCTTTGAAAAGTCACAAAACACTGCCGCTGCTAGCTCTCGATTATTTATATTCAGAAAAAGGTTATCCAGAAAGGCAAAGATGGTATCATGTGTGCTTTTTGATGTTTGGAAGCCAAACTGATTGTCGCTTAATATATTGTGTTTATCAAGAAAGGATGTTAATCTATTTCTCACTAGTTTTCCAATTGTTTTTGTTGGGGTGGGTAGCAGGGAATAAAACGAGACCGTACAGCACCTGTGAATGAATGTCCATAAGACGATACCAAAATGCTGAGAAAGAAGTAGGTTTCAGTCAGTAAAAATCTGACATAATTGAAACATTTCCTCCTACTGAAAAAAAAAAGATTCATTAAAAGCTGATTTTTCGACCTGTACGTTCCGAACTGAAAGAGAAACAAGAATCGGATAGACAAGGAGACGCCCTGCCCTGAAAGTGTGCATTCGGAATAAATAGCCTGTACGGATCCGGAAACGCCACACAAATAGAATCCTGGACAGAAATTTATGCTTTTGTTTAATTTAAATAACACGTTCGCGATGGTGGCCTGTCAGTTCGGGAACAATATCGAATTGTTTTCTGCATTCAAATGGCCTGAAAACATTCCCTGCTGAGACTAAGAGTTATTTGTTAGTCTACTCTTTGAGTTATGATGGCTGGGAAAAGAGATCACTGCACGGAATTGTTGAACTGATGAGATGTTCCGAATGCAAATATTCCGCAGGGGTTTAACAACTTGCATACGGATATTTCCTCGATATATCGCTTTGTATAATTTTTCAGTAGAGAACAAAATGTGATGGAAAAATCGTTGGTGAATTTGCTGTGTCTTGGCCCCAGCACTGTGGTATTTGATTTTTATTTTTAACGTATTCCTGCCTGAATATGAATTTGCAATCAAAACTTGGCGCTCTTTATAATAATAATGATAATAATCTTTATTCACCACATATTACAATAATAAATGAGTAATTATAATAATAAAATAATTTTCTGAGTAAAACAGGTTTTGCGGTGAATAAATAGAACTTTCTCCACTAAAGAAAACTTGTTTGTGGGTAGGTTTTATCTATATATCATAATTTATTCATTTATTCAAGGACCCTATAGGATGTCAACAGGCACATGCCTAAATCGACATCCACAACAATTTATAAAGGTATAATACATATTGCGAGATATTGTATGTGTTTTATCTCAAAGAATAATTACAAAGAATATACAACTAAATCTTAATTGAATCAAACGTTTTGTCTGAGTTTTTTTTAATAAAATGATTGAAATATTGAAAATATCTATATCTGAATGCTTAGTATTATAATTCATCATTCTATCAATGGGTGTTTTTTTTTCAAATTGGTTCTTTGAAAAGATATCTCAAAGAGAGGATTGTTTCTTGAAGGTCGACTAGGAACATGAATGTTCATATTCGACCATATGGTGGGTTAATCAATGTTATCATTTATTAATTTATACAAAAATATAACATCAGAGTGCTCTCTACGTGTTCCAGTGTATGGAACTGGTATTTCTGTCTGAAATAATCTGTGCTTGCCATATTATTACAAGTACTAGTAGCCTTGTGATCAAGAAATCTCGAAAACTTATTTTGGGTCATTTCAAGTTTGTGTTTGTATAACTCATATAAGTATAGGATCCCGATATAAAACGACTTTCACCGAGATGTTTATGTGATGAAACGTATTTTATATTTAATTTAATATGTCAATAAATATATTGCATATGGGTTGCCTAACAAATTTCCGTCCAGGATATGATTAATTATTAATAATTTTTTTTTTTCAACACATCACCGGTTTGATTATCAGACAAATTCTATATCAATCGAAAGTATGAAGCCCATAGAATATGCAAACGTTAGGTTGACTATTCTTTTGTCACAACTCTCGGGTAGCCAGGGATAAACAGGTAAATCGATACTAGCATTTTGCACCGGTCTGATTATTGAATTAAAATTAAATGAAAATAAGGATTATTTCATTATGGACACGGTGGTATAGGGTTGCCTGCAAAAAATCAGTCCCGTATTCCGGTTGTCGAATTTTTAAAAGTGAAATACTGCTGCGAGTGAATATGTGCGACTGAAAGGTCCCAACCAACCATCCCATGCGATAGAAGAGGACACAGCATAGCAGCTGTTTGAAGTCCGTCCATTTAAAGAAAGAGAGTGCGCATGCTATCTGTTCTTGAAAATGAAAAGGATAGCGATAGACCCGTATAAGCTGTGCATCATCAAGGAGTAGTTCATTATCAAAATAGAGGAATAGTTTTTTTTTTTTTTTCAATTAATTATTTATGTGTTTATACATTTTATGTGACACTTAAGTATATATACATCTTTAGTAAAATATAAGGTTATAGTAATACATATAGAATACTAATGTTGCAAATTTTATCTTTATTATTAGAAGACAAAATGAAAAACAACAATTGAAAAAATAATCTGTTTATTGTAAAAAATTATAAAAACATTTTTTTTATTTTTTTTTTAAATTATTCAGGTTCCGAGTCATCGGACATATAACTATGATCTCCAACTTCTGAACCTTCTTCGTCATCACTCTCCGTTTCAGTTCTTTCGACAATGTCTTCTATCTTCAAAGGTGTATGATCCCCAATGAATCCTACTGGTTTTAAATATTCATCAAAGAACCAACCGCAGTTCTCAGGCTGAAGTTTCACGCATAATGGATCCGTTGCATCATTCTCCAAGTAAAAATTGATGAAAAAAAATATAATTGAAAATAAAAGTTCAATTAATAGATTTTTATATCGTTTTTTTAATAAGGCTTAAAAAAAACAAAAATATTGTATTACCTTGTCATAGTTCCCAGAAGTCTGAGACAGGTCTTCAACATTACTCTTTCCATCCTCAACAACTGTAGCACAGGAATCGACACTAGGACTCAACTGTTTTGATTCTTCTTCAGAAGTAGATGCATTGGTATGCTCCTAAAAAAAACGATTTTTGCGATTAAATAAAAATGTTTGATATATGAATTTTATAAACTTTTTGATTTGAATAGTTGTTTGAAAATATCCTCATTTAATTATGTTACAAAAAACGGAAATCAGATCATTTTCTTGTTTAATTTATAAACAACCGTTTTTTAAGTTAATTACGAAAAATAATGTGTGTCGAAAATTAACAAAACCATAGGTGAATGTTACTAACAATTATTTCAACATGAAAAAAATATAGAAGTTGTATTCGCTAAGATAATTTTGAAGATTCAATTATTATGTACTTACTGTAATTTCAGCACAAAAATTATCAAATTCTTCGTTATATTTTTTATTCAAAACGGATACTTTTTTATAACACGTGGTATGATAACCTACAAATTCAAGTGACGCACCGGGTAGCTCAACAACATTGTATTTAAAGTTTTTTATTTTACGAAAAGCTAACTTTAATACACAGTTTTTAAAAGTTTCATCATTAAAATCAATTACATCATCATCCGAATCACACAAAAAACACTTTTTTGAAATTTTTTTCAACAATTAATAGTAGCACGTTTTTTCAATTTTAACTATAGCGACAATCTACTCCAAAATGATGCACAGCATATACGAGTCTATCGCTATCCTTTTCATTTTCAAGAACAAATAGCATGCGCACTCTCTTTCTTTAAATGAACGGACTTCAAGCAGCTGCGATGCTGTGTCCTCTTCTATCGCATGGGATGGTTGGTTGGGACCTTCCAGTCGCACATATTCACTCGCAGCAATATTTCACTTTTCAAAATTCGACAACCGGAATTTGGGACTGATTTTTCGCAGGCAACCCTATACCACCATGTTCATAATGAAATAATCTTCATTTTAATTCAATTTTAATTCAATAATCAGACCGGTGCAAAATGCTTGTATCGATTTACCTGTTTATACCTGGCTACCCGAGAGTTGTGACCGGAAAAGAATAGGCAACCTAACGTTTGCATATTCTATGGGCTCCATACTTTCGATTGGTATAGAATTTGTCTAATGATCAAACCGGTGAAATGTTAAAAAAAAAAATTTTTTTAATTATTAATTAATCATATCCTGGACTAAAATTTGTTAGGCAACCCATATGCAATATATTTAATGACATATTGAATCAAATATAAAGTACGTTTCATCAAATAAACATATCGGTGAAGGTAGTCTTATATCGGGATCTTAGACTATATTGAGGGCACCATGTAACATATGCATATGTCACCTCACCAAACATGGGCATAGTAAAAAGATTTTAGAGCAAGTTGCTATGAAAAATTCTTGCAGGTTCTCAAAACAAATCCTAACATACTATTACTTTTCGCAACAACCATTTCTATATGGGTTGCGAAGGACATTTTTTCATCATAGATAACCCCAAGATCCTTCATCTCATTGACTTGTCTGAGACTCTTATTATCAAGGCTGTACACATAATTGAAGACTGTTTTATTGCGACTGAATGAGATGGAACAGCAGTTGTCCAGGTTTTCAGAAAAAGTTTTTTATCTTCACAGTATTTCGAGAATCTCTCTAGATCTTGGTGGAAATATGAGCAGTCACCAATATTGGGAGAATATCTTGATATCAGCCGCATATGCAAGAAAATTACAGAACGAGAAACAGGAACCTACATCATTTAAAAAATTATGAAGAGTAGCGGGCCCAATAGCGTGCCTTGGGGTACCCCAGAGGTCCCAACGTAACATGCTGATCTGAAACCATTCCTAGTAACAATTTGGATTCTGTTAACAGAAGTAGATCTCATGTTACCGATTTCAGATAATTTTGCAATTTTGCTTTGTCGAAAGCTTTGCTGAAATCGGTAAACATAGAATCAACTTGGACTTGGTGATCGACTCACTATATGTAACCAAATAGGATTCAGTGGATTTCTTAGGAAAAAACCCGTGCTGCTTCGAGATTATGGAGGGTTTCACCGTCTCAATTATATTTGTATGTTTGTACCTCACTTAATATATTCAATTTACATATCGGTCGATAGTTTCTGAACATTATTTCTATCACCTCCCAAGTAGCACACAGATGTCATAATTCGGTTGTACAAACGTGTACTATACCTTCCGCAAAAGTCCATGACTTATGTCTTGTAATATGCTGAGACGTCGCTATGTATGCCAATACGACAAGAGGGCACACTCTTGCGACGTCACATCGACGTTATATAGTAGTGGTAATGACTTGCCAATAAAGACCTATATAAGCCAGTCGCAAAAGGGTCGTTCTGTGGTCTTAGTGTAGTCATTATGCATGAAGGTCATAATCTGTCTAATATAGTATTACAATATGTATACCATATCAAAAGATTTTATATAATATCAATATAATATATAAGTCAGCCTTCCTTTACATGTTCATGATACTCTGTGACCATGATAGTTATCGAGATAAAAATGATTTTCATTTATGTGTCTTTAAGAATTGTTCTGATACTCTAGTGACCAAGCAAATCCATTTTTACGATCAAAATCCAATTCTACTCATTTAAAATTCATGCGCCTCGTAAATGAAGAGAGATAAGTATTCATTTTCATTTCAGAAAAAATATATTTCAACAATTTTTTTCATTAATCGTTGATAATGTAGACCATATTACGAAAGATACTTGATTAGCACATCTCCAATGATTTTCGAATTGATATAACACCCAGGGTCCCTTATTTTTTATTTTAAATATTTTTGTTTCAATATGGCTACCAGAATGATGTTATCAATCAATCGAAAAACATGGATGCCATCCTTCTAGTGTCGAAAAGTTGTAATTACTCCAGTATGTACTATCATAGAATAGTTTACGAGTGTCTCAAAGACATCGCAATATCCTACATAAAAAAGTTGTAATGTAGTCGCTGTGACCACAAGTAGCAAGTTTTGTTGTACTAACATCGTATCGCTATCAAAACAAAAGAAGACATACACTGAATAAAAAAGCATTCCGCTAGTTCCACCTGATGGAAAACGCTAAAAATAACTGACATTTACAATAGAGGTTATGTTGATGTTGAATATTCAAATATTTTTCATATTTATCACTCGGAGTGCACAAACATATTCTTTATGTCTTCCCTTGTTGTGAAAACAATTGAAGGTACTGGATGAACTTCATTTTTTTGCAGTGTCCCGATAGACTGATTAATTATTTCAGATGTTAATTTTGGGGTAGGCACTCATCCTTCCTCTTTATATTTTTCTATACGCTCCAGTTCTCTTGTAAGGCAGATTGGATTTTTGTTTTGGCATTTCAATCATTCATACGGAACTGAATATTCTACATACATATATAACACAATATACCTATCCAACAAAAATAACATAACCAACAAAAATAATCTAACCATAGATATATAATGTAATCATGACCAAAGTTCATCAGTTGATAAAACTACATTACATGAGTACAATATGTAGTCAAAGAAACGTTTCAAAAATCCATTCATTAGAACCACATATGTTCATTGTCATAATAACCTCACAGCAACTGGTTTCGAGTTCTACTTGACGACACATACAATTCATTTACATACAAACCACAGTACAACTTCATCTCGAGAATTCTTTATTGTACTCTCGTTATATCTACTACACGACCTCATAGGTTATAAAACGCACATCAACTTTTTGGTCCTAAAACATACAAATATGTGGTCTTTAAGACGGTATGAGAAGTCATTATGTTAATTTTATGACTCTGTGCTACTTGGGTTACTTTCGGAATCGGAACAACAAATGCTGTTTTCCATTTATTTGGACATTCACATCCACGAAAAGAATAATTGAAGAGTAGGCAGAGGGGCAAACATAATTATTTTGCACAGTTTTTCATGAAGATTGATGGGATTCCATCAGGACCTGCTCCCTTGTATTCATCTAATTCCAAGAGAGTCCTGATAACCTGCTCTTCAGTCATCCTCAATTCACTGATGCAGTCTCTATCTTGTGCTCTTACAGCTCGAGATAAGAATTTTTGCTCATAGGGTTGATAGAGACTGCTGAAATATTTTGCAGACAGTTCAACATATTACCACCCTCCGCAATTTCATTGTCAAGTGTTACAAAATTTGAAACGGTAATATGGGGATTCCTCAAAGATACTATCTGCCAAAAAAAAATTGAACTTTTTGTAAGCTCATTTTCAATGGATGCAATGTCTGGGTAGCCCGTTCGGTTTTGCGCCTAAGCTCGGAGAACATTTTGTAGTCATTTACACAAAGAGTGCTTTTATTTTTTTTCCATTTTGCTAACAATTGCCAGTTAGAAGTGACAATTTTCACTCCAAAGTAACAATTGTCACTTCAAAGTGGCAATTGTCTGTTCCAATTGTCACTTCAAATGACATTGTGGTTACAAAATTTTACGTTATATTTTCGTTTTATGAATTAAAACAAAAATGGTCAATTGAAAGTGACAATTGACATTTGAAGTGACAATTGTCAGTTCAAAGTGGCAATTCCTAATGTTTTTGAGAAATATTTTGTTGCTGGTCCTTCTACGTCTTCGTTATAGTTTATTAAAACTTTCCAACGCAAAATCAAACCGACGAAAAAAGAAACTGAAAAGCAAAAAATAAAATGGAACTGTTCAGTCGTAATAACTAAGCTCCTAATCTAATGTAGATAACTACTGATATCAGCGGGGTCAGCGGCGGCGGCGCATACCTTCGCCGGAAATTGCCGAGCGTTCCCGAAGTTGATATCGGCAAGACAGCGACCCGGACGGCATATCGTGAGGGCACACGTCGTTTGCGAGTGTCATGCGAAATCGCATTTTTGGAATGTTATTGTTTAACGCTAGAGATTTCACGTTGCATTTTCATGTTATTTTGTTTCGATCATTTCTTTGAAGTGATTAAGATCTTTGTTGATTGTTTGTTTGGCGGTGACTTGAATCAGTAACTTACATTAGTTAAGGAGCTTAGTTATCAAGACTTAAAAGATTCATAAAAAAAAATTATTTTCAGTTTTTGTTTTCGTCGATATAATTTTTTGCTGAAAAGTTTTTATTTCTTAATTTTTTATGGCTTAAATTCACTAATTGCTCCCTACTCAATTTGGATTACTTTGAAATACTTTCTTACCCACCTCACTTCAACTATCAATGTAATATACTATAACTAGCTGGTACCAGCGAGGTTTGTATTTTTTGTAACGACTATTACGAATTTACTCACCCCTTTAGAGACGGAATTTCTAAAATACTGAAACTCATATTTCTTTATTTGTAACAAAGACCTCAAATACCAATTCTTATGACCCTTACTTGAAAACTAAACGGAATACTAGCATCCCCTCCCGTGTCACCTCCTTGGGGGTTGCATTTATAAAAACTCTGAAACATGTATTTCTTTATCCCTTACAAAGATACCATATACCAATTTATATGACCCTTCACATTGTTTCTAATTCTGAACAACTGTTCAGAATTAACTTTTTTCATTATGACGAAAATAAGGGAAGTTTACTGCTGACCGAAGTTCTTATCTCCTAGTGTTTAATAATTGGTTAGAAAATAAGGTTCAGCTGAAGAGTTGAAGCATGTTCTTCTACCTTGACGAAAAAAACCAAATGGAATGAGAAAAATGAATCGACAGGTGAATATCCTAGGAGAAATGTTGTGGTCTGAATAGACGATGTGAAGATGTGGAGCTACATAATACCCACTTCGTAAATTTGCAAATTTGAGTTAAGACTCAGCAATGTTCCGATTCAGTTGTTCCATCCTATATCGATGTATTACTTTGAATTTTTGACACATATAATGTTATTATGAGAAAAAATGGTTGATAATGAATGAATACTCATTGAGAGAATGTGATTTTTTGTGGAGGAACAACGTTTCTTGACATGTTTTTTGGGTAACTTTCCACAGTCTGAAAATGAAAATATAATCGGGAAAATCTATACAAGTGTAGAAAGGGCAAACTAATTAGTTCCCCCCCGATAAGTAACTGCTTTCACCAAATTATATTTCCTTAGAAAAATGATTCAATTTGTCAGTAACTTGTCGTTCCCTGAATTTTCCTATGGAAAAAAATTGTAAAAATTCAAAAGATACTCCTCTATACAGTTTTTGATTGGCGTTTCGGGGAATATATATGCCCCCGTTCTCGAAGTCTTCTGAATCTCCTTCAATTGTTTGAATAATTTAGATTTTTCCTGCAGAGTCTCTTTCGCTTTTAAAAATGACGGATGTCAATTGAGATCTGCCAGAAAATTTGAGAGTGATGTATTGCTCATTTGATAAATGGGGTGTTGTTCAGATCAGTTTATCAGCATTCTACCATATCTCACTTTCTCTCTGGGTAGAGGTTACTATGTATGGTCCATTTCAACAGGATTTGTTGAAAACCAGTTGTTATTGGAAAGAAGAATATAGGCCGTTTCTTTCAATTTTCTCCTCTCTTGATGTGGTTCTTTCATCAAGATTTTCCTCCTATTCCGTTCAATCGCATGATCGCCATTCTGCAATTTTCTATCTGGTTATTCGTCGATTTCTAATGTAACTCTGATGTTCACTTTGGCGCACTTCTGTTGGTCTTGACGTTTCACCTATATAACTATCACCACACGAACAAGGTATGTTGTTAACACAGTTTTTGGTACTTTCTTCGGCGTTTTTTGGTTTCGTTTGTTTTAGTGTAGATCTCAGTGTGTTTGTTGTTCTGAATGATATTCTCACATCATACCCATGTGCAATCCGTTTGATCTTCTCAGATAATCGGTAGACATAAAATATTATGTTGGTTGTGAAATGTGTAGGTGGTGGGAGTACTTCTGTGGGTTGTGTTAATTGGTTGTTTGGTGGATTTTTTGTCCAATGTCAGTGATTGTTTATTCCACAAACATATTTTATGAGGTTTATTTCTTCCTGTAGATTCTGGTTGGAATTGCAAACTGTTCGGGCTTGATTATAGAGACATTTAACTATGCCTGTTTCCACACTGGCATGATGGTTTGAGTTGTAGTGTAGATATCGATTGGAATGTGTCTTCTTTCTGTGTACAGATGTTTCCATTCGGGATAATGATTTTACGATTATGACATATAAAAAGGGAAGTTGGTTGTTTTGTTCTGACTCTAACGTGAATCTGATCGTCGGTTCTTGACCGTTTATATGATCCAAGATTTTTTTTTAATTATTCTTAATTTGATTCCAGATAGCAAAAACATATAGATTTTCTTTATTACAATTTCATTTTCAGACTGTGGAAGCTTACACAAAAAAACATGTCAAGAATAAATACTCGTTTCCAAATTGAAACTAAGAAATGAATAAAGAGGAAAAATTTGCTAATATTTCTGCCGATTTACTTATTTATCTAGTTACCGCACCTTAGAACAAGAACGTATTATTGATATTGACTACTATGCTATTGGCAGTCAAGAGAAAAGGCCACAACTCTTACTAGCGCCTGCCAGAAATCACATTAGTCCATCCCAGAAAATTCTCAGAAATGAGTGAAAAAGGGTGGAAAAACTGTGATTGCGGTATCAGTTTCACCGATTTTTTTCACAGACCACACTAAAGCGTTACCGAAATGATAAAAGCAGAAAGGCTTCTTTTTTCACCCGCCCATTATTCACAATTTTTCCTGCGCCACTGTGCATAAAAAGTGAAACTGTATAAATTAAAGTCTGCTGAACCAGAATGGCTCCGAAGCAGACTACGGAAAAGGCTAACACCCCTGACCTAGAGTTCTTTATTTATTTGGGTCCGCGTTTGTTTTCCGGTTTTTCCATTGCATGTATATGTTACTGTCGCTGGAGGAATGCAGCTATATTTCAACAGAGTAACAATCGAGGGGACTTTTTTTCGTTATGTTAGCTGTATTTATCAGCTTGAATGTGAGAGATATATCTCATTCAAAGTTTGTACTATTCTCTTATTGCTGTTCGAATCACCAACATCATTTAAATAAGTGAGTAGCGGTAAACTGACTTCATTGTATCTCTTTTTTTTATTTATTTTCCATGGATTGGAAAAATTCCGACCCAAAATTTACAAGACATTTTTTTTTGAAATTCTATTTTTCTTCTTCTACATAGTATTATAATAGAAATAATTTATTGCTCTTGAATTGCATATCAAAAACATATGAATGAATACAAGAATAACATACAGTGCGGTCCATAGTATAACAAGAAAAGTGTTGTAATAGAATGCCCAGACTATTCAGTGAAGAGCGGAGTGGAGTTCTTTGGACCGCCTTGCTAGTTTCAAAATCATTTATGTTTCAAGCAATTAAATTGTGAATTTGAATGGACGCCAGAATTTTTTGTTGAATTAGGATAAAAATTCAAATTTCCTATGCGATAATAATTCAAATCGAAAACTGTTTCCTCTGTGAATCACTACAACAATAAAACAAATACCAAACTATATTAGTCATTCACAAATGTACAAGAGCTTTTTGCAGTATAACAAACATTACAATTCTGAGTTTCCAAATAGTATTGCTGAACCTGTCGGTTTTATCGACGACGATGCACCCACCTCTGATTGAATGTTGCAGGGCCGTATTAAAAGGTGTGGAGGCCCTGGGGCAACAAAGGAGTGGAGGCCCCTAATTATTTTTCAAACAATTTTTTTTTCATTTATTGCGGAACAAATCAAATTATTACGACACGAGCATATGTAGGTATGATAAAATACAAGAAATAAATTAAATTACAGCATAAGCGAATGGATTCTTGCGAGCTTTTTTCGACGAAAAGTCATTGATGATTTCGGTCAAATCCAGCATCCGGAGAAAATCATTCTCAATGCTAAGAAGCGATAACTTTGATAGGCGGCTTTGTCTCATCGTAATTCGCCTATTTCTTACATTTTTCATTTTGGAAAATGAGCACTTTCCAGTCCAATTCGACACCATCAAAACCAAGTACATTCTCAGTTGTAATATCACAAGAGAGTGAAAATAATTCGACAGATTTTCGAAAACTTGTTGCCAGGCAATAGACAAGGGAGACCAACTGGCTCGTGTGGCTATTGCAAAATGCCAACAAGTTTGAGAACGAAATCTAGATAATTATTGTCTACTAGATCGAACTCTCGTGTGGTATTCTTCAGATTATTTTTTGATGTTACGATCATAAACACATTTCCTCGCAAAATTATATAATGTACTTAACCGGTTTTGATTCATTTCTCACTTTTCATGAAAATTGATGACAGACGTCAAATTAAAAATATAGGTTATAAAAACAAAATACCTCCAATTATTCCCGCGACAATTTTCTAGGTAGAATATTCCCACTATTGATTGGCCAAAACGTATATGAATTATTTCAATTGAACGTTTCCATTGGTTTCTAGGAATGTCAAAAAATGATCACCTTGATTCCAATGTTTGGGAATGTACCTCTGAAATTTTGGTTTTCAAGAATTTGATAGTAGAACAGCTTTTTGATAGTCCTTTTTCAGAAGGATTAACATTTGTTGCGGAATGTCATCCTTTCAGAGGTCGGGGATTTCTCTGTTACAAGCGCGCCACTCAGCGGACACTTGTCAACGCCAATAAATAGGAAAAACAGGTATAGACGGGCGAAGTGTTTGTGGAATCGGCAGAAAAATAGTCAACAGAATTTGCAACTTTTGGTCTATTATGGAATGCGCACAGGTCTCTTATAAATAATTTGATGCAATCATATTCATAAATTGAAATATAATTTTCTTTTGCTTATGATTATTGAATTTCATTGTGAATCTAGATCGCTTGTGTCATTCGAAGAATACATTAGAAAAAAATCCTCCATTTATAAAAAAAATTTTTTTTTGAAATTCAATTGTTCTTGTTTTCACAGCTAATTTCGATACATAGATATTTTGTATAATAGTATGATGTTTTACTTGGTGATTGTTTCTGCATATACACATGATTCATCAGATCGAAGATCAATATTAACCATGGATTTTGACAAGAATACGAAACACGCTTTTGAATGTTCAAAGCGGAGAATTAGAGGACCAAGTGGGAGAACTGCTCTTTCGTTGTCAGATTTTTTATATATAATTTTGCATATCCTTCGGTATTAGTTAGGAAATTTTACCTAAAAATTTCTATTGTGGGGGACCCTCTCTTGTGGAGGCCCCGGGGCTGCAGCCCCGTTTGCCCCCCTCTTAATCCGGCTCTGGAATGTTGTATAGCTCCTAGCTAGACTTCAGGTAGTCGTGTGGCTAGCAATCAGGGGGTACCAATCAGGTGGAACATACAAGCATCAGCTTCTTGTCCATGGAATGATTGTTCTCAGCAATACAAATGAAAAACAATATTGTTTGTGTCAGAATTTTTTTACTAAAATTCAACTTGGAATTTGGAATTTTCAATGCACTCTTCAACGCCAGTTGTTACAGATGAGTGTAATCTCATCAAGAGATATTGCTTGAAATTATTTGAACACACAAATCAGCTTGTGATGAGATTTGTCATTAATATTCAATACTGAAATTGGAAATTCAAGAATAAATATTGATTTAGACAAAATTGATCTTTGCTCTATACAAAAAAAAAGGTTGTTCTGATCTTGATCAGCCAAGACTAAATTTTACGAAGAATACAAATCAGAATTCAGCACAATTAAATTTGAAGGATTTGATATGCGAAATTCACTTCAATTTCAATGATATTCAGAGAAAGTGTATAAGAATTATCTTTGACCAATCGTTGAATAGATCTTCATAAAGTTTTTCTGTATGATAAAATATTTTCCAAACTCCAAGAATTAAATATATACATATATATATATATATATATATATATATATATATATATATATATATATATATATATATATATATATATATATTGGGTATAGTGGGTTCTTGAATCTTGGTGATTGTATTTTTGACGTTTTCTTGGGTTTCACATTCGATTGTATCAAATGAGAAAAAAATTACATTTATTTAAACGTTTCGCCCTCGTTCGGGGGCATCTTCAGTAAAATTTATTAAAAACATTAAAAACATTTGAATCTTTGGTTTTACCATGCTTGTGTTTTGTAGCCAACATTAGTTGGATTATGGGGCGGTGTTAACTTTTGTTGTACTATTGTTTTAACAGAAAACTTTCAATATTTTGTGGTTTGTTGTTTTGTCAATTGTCATTAAAAGCGTCTGAACGACGTCGTTCAGACAATCGAATCTGAATCTGAAACCCAAGAAAACGTCAAAAAAAAAATATATATATATATATACAGTGCTTCTCAAAAGTCCCTTCCCCCCCTTTAATTTTGGAACAATTATACATAAACAAGTGAAATTTGGAAAGGTTGTCAAATAAGCTGACGTTTTTGTTGGTCTCCCTAATTCGACGTTTTTGTAATAGTCCAAGTTTTTGTACATTTAATAATTTGTGTATTGTTGATCGAAGGTTTAACTGTTCCAACAGATTTTGGTACTTTTAATATTTTCGTACATTTTAATAATTTGTTGAACTGTTGTGAGCCGAACGTTTGAGTGCTTCAAGAAGCGCAATCCTAATTCTTGGTGAAACTGGACAAAATATTCATGCAGCAGTACGCATTTTTAATGAGAGGTAGGAGTTGGTGTTCTTCTTAAATTTCTGGAGGTTGTATGCCTCGGGGAACACCTTCCTAGGCAATGAGTTCCAAAGCCTCGCTGTTCGTTGGATGAATGAGTCAAGCTGAAAGTACTAAGTACTACCAATACCACTTTATATAGCACCAATATGGTGGAAAGCTATATGGATGAAAAAATACAACTATCTTTACGAAAGGAGTACTCTCAGAGTGACTGGGGGGGGATGCCTTAACAACTGTAGCTCAGTAGTATATTCGCAGCTGCAGGTGCCTTATCAATGAAAACAGATAAGGCGATAGATATACCGTCCTTCGGAGGGGACGTTAAGATGGCGGTCCCGAATTCATAGATGTTGAGCTCGTTAAAGAACCCTACCTCTGAAACACAGAGGATTCGGCAAAATTTCCGGTTGGGGGGAATTTTTGCTCCCCGGCGTCGGTGTTTGGCCTTGGTCGCAGAAATAGGCCGACGCTAAATAAAACAATTTAAAAAAAATCGTCATTTAATTCCTCTATTCCAGACAAATAACTCTCCTGTACGTCTGACCCATCAGTTTCATCACTTTTTGTATCACTATCATTTTCGCCCACGTTGATAATAATATTTAATGGAAAGGGGGGAGTTGTATGCACTTTTAGATTTGGATTGTTTCTGGATTCTCCTCGAGAGCGTTAAGACCAGCTTCTTCCAATTCTGGGAATATCAGCTGCCCTCTTAAAGCTACCTGTTTCTGGCAAACGACGGTGGAGACTGGTTAATGTTGGAGCTGAAGGCAGTACTCGATGTATAATAAAAAATATTCTGAACTCCAGGAATTGAATATATATATATATATATATATATATATATAGAGAGAGAGAGAACAGGTAGTCGTTGCTGACTAGTTAGGGATGGAACCAGTAAATAGTGGGGTTTTGCAGCAAATAAAAGAGTCACTTTTGTGGGAAACGATTCTAGAATCGTGACTGCAGTGACTGCAGATTACACCCAGAAAGATGCTCATTAGCAGATCATGTGAACAAGTTTGACCACCATATGAATTATGAATCCACAAAGGTCTTAGCTAGTGAATAACACTCAACAAAAAGTTCCTTTCTAGAAATGGCCTATATTTTTGAAGATAAAACTGTATGGATAAAAAACAGATAAAAATCATCTCAGTGAAATTTACTCCTATCTATTCCCGTTGGATAAAAAGTAAACAAACAACAAACTCACTTTGAAGTTTTCCAATCTTTAATCGTACAAAAATAATTATGTTGGTAACATACAATTGGTACCACTGCTATCAGTCTCAAGTTGGTTTTGGCCCATCAGAGGGCATGTCAATTGTCTGTCAGATGTCATGTCAACTACCTGTCAGAAGTACCTAACCTGTACTTGACACTTCTTCCCACATGGTGAAATGACAGTCACCTATAGAAATTGTGATTATCCTTATTTTAATTACTTTGAAAAAACAAATCTTTTTTTTTCCGTGGGGCTTCTTACTCCTGTACCAGCAAATATGTACGCCGTTGCTCAAAATTGAATCTAGTAGATATAAAAATATAAATATACAAACGCCGTACAGTGGTTAATCATCCATATAGGGGGCAAAAATTTGCGAAAATTTTTTTTTTCCGGCGTTCAGTACCGTCATTTTTGTACGGCAGTATCTACTCGATTATCATTCAATGATCTTTCAACTTGAAAATGCCATTCAAGAATATTTTGTCGAAATATCTCTTCCCTCGATGGAGAGTATCTTTTACCTGCGTACTCACCTGCACCGCTCACAACAGACGGCACAGTGCCTAAAGGAGTTGTTTCGTATGGTATAATACTATAATTCTGAATATAATTCATGCTGGGTTACTTGACCCCCCAAAATTGGCCTGGGCTTGTAGTCTATTAGATATGTTTGCGGAATCGAAAAATGTATAATCATACAGAACGTTTCATCAAGTTTGAATCAGTTCCGAAATGTTTGACTTATTTGAAAATTGGTTTATTCGCAGAATAATTATACGTTTCGTTTTGATCGTAAAATTGGAGATATGAATCTGGTTTCGTTTAATTTTGTGTCACACATATTTGATTATTTTTGGCAATAATTAGTGTATTAAGATTGTTCTATCCAATGGATTCTCCGTGGGTCGTGTACATCAATTCAAATTAGCTCGTTGAAAATTAGCCGAATCGGAGACATTGACTTTTTTGGTCCACCCTGTATACAAAATGTATGTGATTTCGTGAATTTTGCTATAATTTGAGCCACTCTGTGAATTTCTATAAACGTCGGCCATGTTTTTTTCTCTCCAATGACGGACGACCATGTTTTTTTCTCTTAGCACCATCCATATTTTTTTTTCTCGAATGACAGGCAAGGCGGTCATGTTTTTTCTCTCAATAACTGACGACATGTTTTTTTCTCAGCGGCAGCCATGTTTTTTTTTCAATGACAGCGGCATGTTTTTGCGACCATGTTTTTTTCTTCAGCGGCAGCCATGTTTTTTTTTCCCAATGACAGGCGGCCATGTTTGTTTTTCAATGACAAGGGAGGTTAGGCTCCAAATTCAAAACCTAGTGGTTCATAGGTTAGGTTAGACCCTCGTATATATTTCGTTTGGTTAGCACTCGTATATCAGGATATTGTAGGTTAGGTTGATACCAAAATCATGAGCTAACCCAACGTAGACCCCCTCCAGTACACGTGGTCAGAAAGTGAGGTTAGACATTATTTATTCAGTATTGGTATGCTGCACTTCTCGAATCTAGAGAATGTGTGTATAAACAATTATGCCATTGAAAAAATTTAGTTTTTTCACAATTAGTAATTTTGGGAATAACAAACCGCCTTAGGTACTTAACTAGGCGGAAAAAACTGAGATATAATATTTTTCACTCATCTTCATGTCCATCAGATTGGTTGAAGTGAAGTTCAATGCCCTCTAGATGCAAAAATGAAAATTCTTCTAAAAAATCAAATGTAACAAAACTATGTGATCGTACTCAGAATCGTCCCTAGAATTAGGGAAAGTAAAAATATACAGAGAATTCCATCTGAAATTCCCAAGTTGGGATGTGTCCAGTGAAACCAGAAGTGATGAAAGACTATAAAATATTGAAAATATTTCAATTTTGAATTCAGCACCCTTGTCAAGTTTGATCTATACCCTCATACCTCATTATCATGTAAGTACCCAAAGTTCTTATCTTATGATTTTTTTCATTGGCCCGGAATAAAACTGCATTGACCTCCGAAGAGCAACAGTGTTTTCTCAAGGATTTGAGCAGAGTCCCTCACATCAATTTTTCATCATTTATATTCAAGTACAACACGACTGAAATTATATCTCCATCAATTCAGTTTCTGCGATAAAATTCCAATACGTGTTTCCATATTTCCACCCATCAACTGAAACCGAATGCGATGGATCTCTTGAATTTGCCCTGAATTGCTCGAAGTTTACAGGCCACTTTATATACCACCGGAAAAGTTTATTATTTCGAACGTGAAATGGATTCGTTGGGTCTGCAGAACACGAATAACTTTGTTTACTGGTAATAAAGTTTTTACTCGAGTAATGTGAACTTTTCGAATATACAGGTGAGTTACACATACATTTACGACCATCACTTTACGAATGAAATATGGTTCACCTCCTCGATTCCTTGTTGGGTTCAACTCGACAGTGTAACAAAGTCTAGACATAACATATACATATCAGTTTCAAGAACGTGCTATCACTCAAAATATACAAGTTTCTTTGCCGTATAAACTCTGGAGAAAACAAATCTTAGAGCAATACTTCTGTACCCAACGGACGAAGCCTCTTATTGCGGAGATCGTGATAGAGGGAGAGCTGGACAAGTGCATCAAATAGAAAGCAAGGTTTAATATACCGGGTGACCCGGAAGCAATTTATCCCCCTGTCTCTTCGCTGTTATTTTATATGGATGTTTCAAATTCGGTAGTTCGATTCGATATTATGAATGTACAATGTAGCAAGTATCAAACCAAAAATGACACTTCCGGTTTGACCGGAAGCGCAGCCAATTTTTATATTTCAAATGGAAATTATATATTTTTTCGAAAATTCCAATTCGGTATAGAATTACCTTTCCAATGATATATCACAATCATACTTCCAATTCACAATCTGCTGATATAATTTAGATTTTATAAAAAGATTCTTTTTGTATTCTCCTCGTAACGGAAAGTATGCTATGGGAGATTGAACAATATCATGTAAGTAACAATAATTCATGGCCAAACTTTCACACAATAAGTTTTATGCAGACTAACTATTTTTACAATTTTAGTTTTTCTTCATTTTTCAACATCAATACACTCATTCATGTGAGATACTCAGCAAGTGCACACGTTCTGTTAGTGCTCCAAGTAAATTGAATATTTCAGTGGTTAACAAATTGATTTTATGTTGAGCTTGACATCAAAATATTAGTGAAATTATACTCTTTCATGTGATCTGAAATCTAATCCTATCTGCTATCAGTTATACCAAGTTTTCATTCATAATCATTAATCACCTCAACATCAAAAACGACTATCAGTGAAAAAAACAAATAAAATAGGAAGAAATAAAAACTTCCTGATAAACATTCACCAGAACTGAGAAATAAAAAACTCTCTGATTGCTTTAAAGTTTGGGTGACCAGTGGCGTTCCAATTTGTTTCATCGGAAGCATAAATAAACTAAAGGAGGCCATATACTAAAATTGAATATGTCGCTAAATGATTCGACTGTGACCAAAATTATTGCAGAATTGAATAAAACCAAGGAAGAACTGAAGAACTCGATAAAAGCCAGTGAAGATAGATTGAAGCTTTCTATGGAAGAACTGAAACACAAAATAAATGACCTAGAAGCGGAAAACCTAACCCTGAAAAACAAACTAGAAGTGGTGGAACGGAAAAATAAATCAAATAACTTGGTTATTTTCGGTTTTGATAAGGATCCGGCTGAAATCTCTCCTCAAATAGTGATCAACGAACTGAATAAACCACTAGAAGTTAACGTAGATATCAGAGAAAATTAGGAAAAAAAAAAGAAAACTAAAAATACTGGTGTATCATTGACATGATTTAACACGATCCAAAGAAGAACTGAAAGTATTGAAACGTCATCTAGAAAAGGAGAGAAAACTGAACAGTAATAAGAAATCATTTATAAAAGGAAATATACTGGTCACGGAAGCAGCAACGTTCACAGTACAGGAACTTCTGAATAGCGAAGAAACCGAAGATCTACCGGACTATACAAAAAACACTGCCCCTAGAACCAAAAAACACATACCACCAATAGTTAACGTTAATAGTGTTATCAGAACCAGATCTGGATCATCGTCCCTGGATAAAAATAGAAAATAAAATTGTTTTCTTTTGTAACTAAAAAAAAAAAATACTAAAAATTACATTTATTTTATCTTATCAGTTATTGTATTAGCTCCATATATCTCTTTATAGCACACTATAATGGACCAGCTTACTAGAGATTTTAATTATGATCCCATTAGCACAAAAGAGTGCACTGATATATCCGACGTAAATAACTATTAAGCCAATATAGCCCACTAAACTGCTTCAGAATATTACATCAGAATATCCAAAGTATGAATAAAAATCTTGTCGAATATAAAGTGTATCTGAAAAAAATCAAGTACAATATTGGGATGATAGTACTGACGGAAACTTTCAAAATACATGATTCAGATTGTCATAAGCTGGAAAGTTATAAAGTGCTATACAATTTGCTTTCCTACATTTTCATAATTTTACATACTTGCATATTATACTCTGCACATTCTTATATTATTCATATCTAAATACTATTATACTTGTAAATCTACAGCAATTCTTAAATTCTTAAATTTTTATGTGATATGGAACTAGGATTCTCTATCTGAGAAAAAACTACCGTTTTACATGTTGTCAAATCTCACGTGTTTCATCAAACACCAAAAATAAACCATTATTGTAGTATAAATACCCATATACAACCGTTCATGGTTTCTTTGGGTTTCTGTTTATTGTAATAAAAAATCTTTCACCGAAATTCTATTTGGTACACAGTAAATAATAAACTAAATGTAACTCAGTTGTTTATATATATTTAGCAATAAATTATTATTATCATTATTATTTCTTTGAATTGCTAACATTGGAATTTTCAAAGTTGGTTAGAAACTCCAATACTATTGAAATACAAAACATGAATAACCTCCATATTTCTTTTTCATATTTATTTATTATGAAGATAATTTCCATGCTATACCTACATTTGTATTGAACCTTTCAAGTTCATGTTAGTTGGCTATGGAATTAAAGTTGTTGAATTGTTCTGTCGTTGTGTTTACGCCAAATTGTTGACATTTCGAATGATCTGAATTTTTTAGATAATCATTTGTGAAATGAACAACTACTACCGATTTACCCAAACCGAAAAAGTTGATATGCTGTTGATTTAAGGAGAAGCAAGGAAAAATTCCTGTTTAGCCTTGCGTCTGTATCAGAAGAGATATCCCGAACGTCTGCAACCTAGTTGTAGAAACTATTTTGCAATATTGGAGTCACAGTTCAGGAAAGAACGGAATAATCATGATGGGGAACATGTTATTGTAAGCGAAGATACGGAGATCACTGTTCTAGCAGCGGTTGAAATTGACCAAATACATCATTAAGGCAGATCGAATATGAGGTCGGGGTACCTAGAGAAACAGCAAGAAAAATTTTGAAAAAACATTGGTATCGTTCATAGTCCGGTCAATTTAGACCAAAAAATGAGAGTGAAGTTACATAAAGTCCCAACAAGCTGAATTTTTGGGAAGTTGTTCAAAACATAATTACAAACAATGTCTAGAAGTTCCCCATCATTCCCCTGTAAGGAAAAAATTTAATTCAAGGTCAAAGGTCAAAAAAATGAGTTTTTCGCGATTTTCAGCAAAACGGTAAGTTTTATCATAGAAGTACTTCAGACAAAAATTTCAGATCATGAAATTATCTATAAAAAAAGTATCGATACTTTTTTTCTTACGAGCCACCGTTTCTGAGATATAACGATTCTAAAAGTTATAAAAGTTGTTATCGTCATAATATGCATGAGTACGCCACGTATATACATCTAGAGTTGTAAAATTTTATATAATATATATATATATATATATATATATATATATATATATATATATATATATATATATATATTAAATGTTTAAATATTTTTCTATCGGTCATTGTAACTTATACTTACAATATAAAATATACATAAGTTTTAACTACAAGAATATCAGGTAAAAAGAAACCCAGTCCCTTAATCTTTAAGCCAGTGTAACTTCGAGACATCTGTCTCTTGTGTACGTGGCTAGGGTCTTTACCTGCTATAATAAATGAAATACCGTTAGTCTTGAGCGTCACTCTGTAGTGAAAACACGTGTTTATTCTAACCTATATTGTGCTGTTTTGAGTTTTATATTGAAAATGTCTGAATATTGTTTTATTTGTGCTAAACTTTTAACTGAAAGTGAAGTTGTTACTGTTGAACGTGGTATGAAGACATTAATTAATGCAAGTATCGAAAGAGCTGATGATTTTTCGGAATATCTCAAAAAATCAGAAATCTGTGACAATACAAGAAAATTGCCGTAAAAATTATACTCGAAAGTCTTCTATTGCTGCAGCTAATAAAAGACAACGTGAAGAACAAGAAGCCAGTACATCCACAGCAAGTCCTCCTCGTACTAGATCACGTATCAGTGAATCAGCTTTTTGTTTCAAAGAACTGTGCTTATTTTGTGGCGAGAAATTAAATGAAGAAAGTGAAAAAAAGAAAATCCTCAGATTTTCGGCGTCGAATCAGCCAAGTAAGTACACTTCAATTTAAAGATTCAATTCTGGAAACAGCTCGGCTCGTGACGATGCTTTAGCAAAAGCTGTTCTTGCTCGAGTCGAATTTGAATATGATTTAGTTGCTGCTGAAGCTAAGTATCATCGAGATTGCTATGCTTATTTTTAAAACCTTCCACTGGAGCTAAAATGGGTCGTCCTAAAGACGAAGCAAACGAATTTGGCAATGGAGGAAATATTTACTTACATTGAAAATAGCGATGACTGTCCCGTTCACTTTGAACGAATTACAAAAGGTTTGCAAAACTACGACTCTAGATAACAGAACGATTAAGCTACGACTAAAAGTAAAGTATGGTGATAAACTTATTATCACTGAGAAATCGGGAGCATCAACATTCATATGCTTAGTGGATAATCATCATGATATTTTGAATCAAGCCTGGTACGAAAAAACTTCAACACTTTTTTTTCATTTACATCGCTTTTATCTTTCCCAATCTTTGAAAATTTCCGTTATTTTGCAATAGTTTTACATTAAACAGGATCACAACTGACCCGTGGAGTAGGCCTACTGGGGAAACCACGTTAACAAAAACGCGCTAAGTACACTACCTCATAGGTGGCGTGGAAACGTGTGCATATTATGACGATAACAACTTCTATAACTTTTAGAATCGTTATATCTCAGAAACGGTGGCTCGTAAGAAAAAAAGTATTGATACTTTTTTTATAGATAATTTTATGATCTACAATTTTTGTCATGGAGAAAAAATCGCGAAAATCTCATTTTTTTGACATTTGACCTTGAATTAAATTTTTTCCTTACAGGGGAATGATGGGGAACTTCTAGACATTGTTTGTAATTATGTTTTGAACAACTTCACAGAAATTCAGCTTGTTGGGACTTTATGTAACTTCGAATGTCTAAATTGACCGGACTATCATTCAAATATCAGGTTTATCAATATTTGTATGAAAATGATGCGCAGAGGAGGATTGTGTATTGTAACTGGGTTATAGAGAAACAGAAAATCCTTATTTCCATTACAATATTCTATACAGTGATGAATCACGCTTTACAAACAATGGTCATTTCAATGGAAATAATTCACGTTATTGGGCACAAGAAAATCCGCATGTGAAGGAAGACACCAGGAAAGATTCGGATTCAATGTTTGGCTAGGAATTTTTGGAACCAGAATAGTGGGGCCAATTATTTCTGATGAAGATTCAACAGGTGAACGGTACCTACAGATTTTGAATGATAAAATTAAAATTTTATTGAAGACATTCCCCTAGCAACACGTCGCGTTATGTATTTCCAACAAGATGGAGCACCTCCACATAACTCTTACGTAGTCCTAGGACATCTTACTGAAACTTTCAGAGACAATTTGATTGGTACTCATGGTCCAGTTCGTTGGCCACCGAGGTCACCAGACCTCACGCCAATGGATTTTTTTGTTTGGGCTCACTGAAGAATAGAGTTTATGCCCATGATAGATCTCAAAATTGCGAGAAATTCGAAGACAGGGTAAGGAGAGCCATCAACGAAATTACTCCGGCTTAACTTGTGAATGTTATGCGGGCATACTCCGAAAAAATACAAAAATGCATTGACGTTAACGGGCGACATTTCGAACAATTAGATTAATTGAGTCTGTCATAGGTGTTGAATTTTTTTTGAATTGAGTTAGAAAACTGTACATGTTCCAAATGTCTACTATTTCTACTATTTTGTAGTAAAATCATTGAAATAAATATTTTGTTGCATCCGATTTTGCAGTTTCTAAAATAATTCCAGATCTATAGAAGAAATTCAATATCATAGCCAATTGAGATGAAGTTGAAAGGTTCAACACAAATGCAGATACAGCATGGAAATTATCTTCATAAAAAATAAATGTGAAACAAAAATATGGAGATTTTTCCAAGTTTTGTATTCCCAATACGTATTGGAGTTCCTAACAAACTCGTGTTGGCATTTTAAAGAAATGAGTGTATTGATGTTGAAAAACGAAGAAAAACTAAAATTTTAAAAATAGTTAGTCTGCATAAAACTTATTGTGTAAAAAGTTTGGCCATGAATTATTGTTACTCACATGATATTGTTCAATTTTCCATTAGCATACTTCCATGAAAATGTTCCGTTACGAGGGGAATACAAAAAGTATGTTTTTATGAAATCTCAATTATATCAGTAGATTGTTAATTGGAAGTATGATTGTGATATATCATAAGAAAGATAATTTCATACCGAATCGTAATTGCCAAAAAAATATATATTTTCCATTTGAAATATAAAAATTGGATGCGCTTCCGGTCAAACTGAAACTATCATATTTGTTTTGATACTTTCTAAATTGTACATTCATAATATCAAATCGAAGTACCGAATTTGAAACATCCATATAAAATAACAACGAAGATACAGGGGGATAAATTGGTTCTGGGTCACCCGGTATACCTGAGAGACCAAGAAAAAGAGAGAAATATGGCGCCCCCTACAGAGTGAATCTTTTTTGTCAGTGTTTTGAATAAAAAAAATGTACCTATTTTTCTCTATGTGACTAATGATCAGATAGCTCCCATTTTTCAAGCTTTTATTCAACTTGCTTCGGTCGTTTGTCATTCTGTCACTTTGTCAGTCTGTCATTCTTTCCGATTCTTAACTTGTTATCCATTTCTGAAGCACTTGCCGACATCCGATTTAGCTGAAATTCGGCAGGTATTCATAATTCCGGTGACAATGCATTATGAAATTTCTGTAAGAGAAAAACACAGAATAGCGGCTCCAAGATTGCGGACGAGTTTTGTGATTATGGTACGATTAGATCCAAAATTGGTATGTGGGGGTTTTCGGTGACGAGGAAGGTGAATTTTCTTTGTCAAAATTCAATAGGGCGGCTCCAAGATGGTGGACAAGTGTTGTGATTATGGTCCGAATCTATTCAAAATTTGTATGTGGAGATGTTCGGTGTCGTATAACATGAATTATCTCTTATATTACATTTCAATGCGGAATTGAAATTTGTCCACATAATTTGAGAGTTATGACTAATTTGATTTAGTTTAACTTTTTTATATTAGGTTTGAATTATTACAAGTAGAGTCCAGCCCTGTATAGCTCCGTACGACACTGTCGAATTTTGCTCTGCGAATATTTAGTGTTATGGATAGATAGATAGATCTTTATTTAACTACGTTATGTCAAAAAATATTTGTAGCAAGTCCATAAATATAGAAACTAATAATGTACAAATTCACAATTAAAATACAATAACAATAAAAATAAAATAATGCGTGTACACATATGTAGACATTACGATATACCAAACACATAGTATGGTGTTGAGATAGTTGGATCAAATCACATCCCGGGTGGGTCAGCTATGTACTCAGCGATAGTGTAGTAACACTTTTTCTGCAGTATCACTTTGATAGAGTTTTTAAACGTAGCTTGGTTTTCGTTTTTTAGTGTGGTAAAAGTATATTGTAAAGATCAATATTTATTGATTTTTTGAGAGACTTATTGTATTTAAATCTTTGAGACCTGATCAGATTCGCGTTGCGTGTATTATAGTCATGGTAATTTCAGTTAGTCAGAAGTTTTTCTTTATTTTCATGAATCTCGAGCAAAGTCTGATAAATGAACAGAGTTTGTAGAGGCATAATACTGAGTTGGCAGAATAATGGCCGACAAGAATCCCTATAACCCACACCACAGATTATTCTAATGGATTGCTTTTGAATTTCAAACACTTTTTCAGAGTGAGAGGAATTTCCCCAAAGGTCAATCCATAGCTGATATATGATTGGATAAGAGCAAAGTAGGCAGAAAGAAGGGTATTTTTATCAACAAACGATTTCAGTTTTCTCAGAAGAAAATTGTGAGTACTCAATTTGGAACAGGTATTTTCGATGTGTGGTTCCCAGCATAAACTATCGTCAATAGTTAATCCTAAAAGTTTAGCATGGTCACCTACTGTTACTTTATTGTTTGTCGAAAAAGTTATATGTTTTGTCTTATCTTTGTTTAATTTCAATGAGTTGTGGGTAAACCATTCTTGGGCGAGGTTTTCAGCTGATTTCATCGAATTTAATAGCGACTCATAACTGTTTTCAGAGCTTATAAGAGAGCTATCATCAGCAAAAGCAATACCTAAATGAGGCAACATATGACAAAAAAATCATTGGTATAAATTATGAATAGAAGTGGCCCCAGAATCGAGCCTTGAGGTACGCCTGTTTCAACCAGATCAAGCTGGGAGGTTGTTTCATTGACATTGACTCCTATTCTGGAGATAAGATTCAATTAGTTTTAGGAATACTCCTCGTACTCCATATTGAGAGAGCTTATCCACCAGGATATTGTGAGAGACACAGTCGAAAGCCTTGCTCAGGTCACATAATGTTACACCTGTTAGTTTACCCTGTTCAAAGCCCTCGACAATCTCTCTCACAACCCTTGCTATTGCATGAGTAGTAGATCATTGTTGACGGAACCCAAATTGATTATTGCTCAATAGTTTCTCAAAATATTCGTTCAACCTTTGCTTCAATATGATTTCAAAGATCTTACCAATGTAGGGTACAATGGAAATTGGCCTATATTTCTCAGGGTTTTCTCTATCGCCCTTTTCAAAAATAGGTATAACTTTGGTGAGTTTCAGCTCGTCAGGAAAAATACCTTCCACAATACATGTATTGAATGAATCAGTGAGAGGATCAATTAGTAAAAAAGAATTTTCTTTGATTATTTTGCTGTTAAGTTCATACATGTCAAAGCAGTAGGTATTCTTCAACTGGTGAATAGCTCTCTCTACCTCATGAGGGAATATGGGTTCAAAGAAGAATGAGCCTGGCATTTTGGGCTTCAACGAATCAGGGATTGATTCATCATAATAGTAATTATCATCGTTTAAAGGCAACTGTCTAATAATTTTATCAGCGACCTGCGAGAAATAGTCGTTGAGATGATCAACTGATAAACTTTCAGATACATTATAAAGCTTTCTCTTCAATTGATTGACGGTCTTGTGCCAAAGATCAGGGGAAGAAATCCCCATCCACCCTCTACATTGAAGTCCCGACGAAAATTCCACTCAGTGAAAATCGACAAGCCCTCTGGTGAAAGTAGTCTGGACTCGAAGGAATCATGGCTCCTGGGATCGGCTTCTCCTCAAAGGCCGATATTCTGGAGGTGATGAGGACTCTGCTGAACTCCCTCGACGATGATCTGGAGAAAATCCCCGTGATTAGCCACCTAATATCCACCAAGAAGGCTGAAGTTGGAACTGATAGCAGCACACCAGCTCCAAAGAAGCACAAAATGAATGATTTCTCAGGTCTACCACCTCCCAAAGGCACGGTTAAACCTTCTGCAAGCTTCCTTGGCACTCGTAGAAGTACTCGAATAGTTGTAGATACTAATTCAGATCAAGAATGTCAAAATCTCCAATAAATTTCAAGTTCTGTCAGACGTAACATTGAACGAATCCTACGTCGATTGTTTCAGGAATCCATGAGCGGATTCAGCCAATGCGCTCATTCCGGACCAGGGCTTAGAAAATTCCCCAAACCAAATTTTAAATTCTACTGAGGGTTCTAGCATCCCCGCAACGACTGAAAATTCCCAAAATTTTACCAAAGACGACACAAATACTAACGACTCTGTTCGACCACGAACAAAACAGCAGGTCCCTCCCATCATTGTTAGGGACAAGAGCAAGTGGGTAACAGTGAACTCACTATTCAAATCAAACAACATCAAGTTATATCAACCTGCACAAAACGAATTGACGAAATTTTTTTTTTTACAATTTCACCCGATGATTATAGAAAGATTTCGAGCATCTTCAGGGATCGAAAGATCCTTTTCCATAGAACACTCTCCCTAGAGATGAGAAACTCAGGGTCGTCTTCAGGAGCGTCCCCGAGTTTTTAATTTGTGACGACATTAAAGCCGAGGTGGTTGACAGGGGTTTTACCCCGGAATCAGTGGCACGACCACATAAGTTGAACGGAGAGAAGCAAGCTCTCCCTCTTGTCTTAGTTGAAGTTATCCTGATAAATATATCTCTGAATATAGGTAAATAACTTTTTCTACGTGTTTTTGCGTCCTGAACACGAATCTGAGAGAAAAATGAGGGGGTCTCATACCGTTTCCGAGTTAGAGCATAAACATACACCCTAAATCACTCATGTTCGGCACAAATTCGCACAAAATAATGTAATTTTCATCGAAAAATACTCCTTCTTATACAGTTCCGAAAAACAAATTCGACACATATGACAGATGAAATTTAGTAACTTTCCCTTTTTTTTCATGTTGGTAATAAATGAATCATGATGAATGGTGCCCAAAAACAATTGCAAACATAAATGAAGGAGAAAATATTACTCATATTTCAATTCGAAAACTTGGCGGTGATTCATTTATTACCAACACGAAAAATAAGGGAAAGTTACTAAATTTCATCTGTCACATGTGTCGAATTTGTTTATTTGGAACTGTTAAGGAAGGGATTTTTTCGAAAAAATAACATTACTTTGTGCGTATTTGTGCCGAAAATCAGTGATTTAGGGTATCTTGTTTATGCTGGTAACAAGAAGGAGGCATTTTGAGTGATTTTTGTGCGAGAAAACTGTGCTTGAAAATGAGTTCAGACAAAAATTCAAAGTGCTCTAACTCGGAAACGGTATGAGACCGCCGCAAGTTTTTGACCCATATTCAGAGAGCATGTGTACGTTGACTTTATATTTACCGATTTCCTTAATGTCAGAGTACCTATCAAAAACAAAATTGCTAAAAAAATCTGCGCACTTTTCCTCTAATTATTAGAGGAAGTGAACTTTCTTTAAAAAATGAAGTCAAGATCTATAAAAAACTTTTTAACAAAAAATTGAACCGACGAAATACGGAACTGAAAAGTAAAAAATTAAATAAACCTCCTTAGTCTCAGTAACTGAGTTCCTAAACTAATGTAAGTAACTAATTTTGAGTCGGCGCCAAACAAACAAGCAAATGAATTAGGTAAGGCGTGAAATGATGGCATCGAGTAGCGCAGTGACATTCTGATAGTTTTTTTGAAGTAATTTAATGATGTTCGTTGATTGTTTGTTTGGCGCCGACTCACAATTTGTTACTTACATTAGTTTAGGAGCTCAGTTACTGAGACTAAGGAGGTTTATTTTATTTTTTACTTTTCAGTTCCGCATTTCGTCGGCTTAATTTTTTGTTAAAAAGTTTTTATTTTTCAATTTTTTATGGCTGAAATATACTATTTACTTGTTTTTTGATTACTTCCAAAATACTTACTTACCCACCTTACTTCAACTAATACCAGTTAAATAATTTGATTATCTACTTTTACTATTTGTTGTAATATAAATTATTCTTGTTGTTTTGGTTAGTTTATTTCATTACTTTGATCATTCCATCCTCTCATAGAATATAATGGTTTTGACGGATGTGGAACAGAAATAATGTCAGTAGCGATCTGTCATTGTCAACTACGTATGTGTGTGCCAATGTTCATAAGTGAAAAATCAATTATCCCCTATTTTTCCACCCGTAAGGGTATATTATTCCATCCAAAATCCAAATATAAGGTATACCCTATCTATTGAAAGAAGAATCATCCAAATCGAAGAACCCAGTACAAAGTTATGCCTGCTAGAATCGGTTAACGGACCAGAATTCAGAGGGTGAGTGATCAATATCCTTCATGTTGCTACCCTTAGGGGTGGATTCCATCTTCTAAATTCGAATGGGACCACCTTCGAAGTACACCCTATTCACTGAAAAAATAATTATCGGAATCGAACGCTTCAGTTAAAAGTTATGCGTGATCATACATAAACAAAAATGATGGAAAAAAAATATACGGGTCGAATAGAAAACCTCCTCCTTTTTGGTTTCGCCGGTTGAAAATGATGTTCAGGTCTGTCATTCTGACGCCTGGGGCCAAACCTGCAGGACAAGCATTCGCGTCCTGAAACGGGCGCAAATGAAAGTCCTGAGGATAACGAACGCTCCGTGGTATGTGCGGAACGATCGGATACTCGAAGACTTGAACCTGCCTTCCGTCAGGAGTATAATCAGAGACCGCAATCGGAAAGTATTCAATTGCTCAATAGCCTACGAGAACCTTCACGTGAAGGAAGCTACTGATTACAACATAGACGACCTCTTGCGCTTTGAAGGTCCCAGGCACTCCTTGGAGTGATGTGCTCCGTCTCTCAACCTATCCCGGGTAGTGCAAGCTGCATCCTCTATGGAAATTCAATTTTTCAAAATTCAAATTTAAAGTTTTTTCCCGGCAATTTTTGAGAACCACCATCATGGGACGGGCTGGAGACCGGTCTTCAGTCCTTGTCCAGTCAAAATTCAAAATCCGTGAATGGGTGTTGCCCACTTGTTTGAAGCTCAAAGAGTGAGAGCCTTAGGGTTACACTCGTTTAGTTATATATATATATATATATATATATATATATTATATATATTTAATATTTTATATATATTGTAATGGATTTGTAAGATGATTTATTGTTGTTATGATTTCATATGATAATTATTTTCGCTCCGCGTTGGAAGCCAATTGTAATGATGGGTTGTTTTGTTAATTATTTAATTTATTATTATTATGATAACAAATATTTTCACACTGCTTTGTGGAGCCAATTGTTGAGATATAACAATTGTTGTTAATTTCTCCACAAAAATTCTCTCTACCTTTTTCCTTTTTGGGCCAATTTTAAAAAATTTTAATTTTTTTTGAAATAATAATTGCCAGCTAACGTTAATATTTTCTCGCCACGTTGCTGCCAATTGTTATTACCTTATTTGCCTTTATGTTGGTTGTCAATTGTAATGAAATAATGATTGTTATTTTGATCTCACTTTGTATGTCAATTTGTTATGATTGGGTAGAATAAATAATTTCTATTTATATTTATATGTTTTGTAAAATTATTTCTTCTACCATAACAATTTCATTGAATATATGTGAAATTTTTATAATTTTTACTCTTTCTACTTCCTTTTCTCACCACGACTAAATTCAGTTGGAACGCCTTCGCCTCAGGAGTCGGTATTGGCAATAGAGCCACTGCCTGTCTTGATGTCATTCGAACTATTTCAGTTCAGTGTTTATAGGTGAGATATTAGCATTTCATTGTGGAAAGTAAACCAGAAATTATAAAAAACAATCATTTCCTTTATTCAGGAAAACTTATATTGACCTGGCCCGCGATAGATAACTTATAACTATAAGAAATTGACAAATTTTCATTAAATAATGAAAAACAGTGATGGATATTGTAAATATAACCTCACTTTTTTTTTGAGATTGAAGAATTATTTTATAGCTCAATACCAAATTATATAAAGTTCTTCAGATATACGAGTTACTTTGTAAAGTGATTCAGTTTGTGATGTGCACTAAAAGAGTTTATACCTGGAGCTGGAATGTCGCTGATGCATTACCTGGCCATAATCGGAATTCCTGTTTCATCCACTCCTCTCAGGAATTCCCCATTGCAAAGGAACCATCCAAAATCCCCGCAATTAGCTTGGACAAGTTTTCATGTGGAGGACAAAAAAGGTAATCTTCTTTTATCCTTATTTATTTTGTGTCGAAATTTTCCATTGGTTGAATTGGTTTGTTATTGTAGGAAAAACTACCTTATCATTAGTGAAAATCCTCAATTTCTTTTCTCTAAAATTTTGTTCGTTGCTTCTTTCTAAAAATGTTTTCAATCTCCCTCCTTGCTCTGTTTTTCTCCACCTGGATACCATTTCTGTTTTGTCTTTTTATTTGAATTTTCAAAATCGCGCACTTTCTTGTCGCACTTCAACTAATTTGGTGTTATTTGAGAAAACTTATCAACTAACATATTTTACATTTCTTATAAACTAAATACAATATTTGATCATAATTATCTTTGACGTTTCTGTGTTCTTACTTCTCCACAATTTCGAATCTTTTATCTAACCATCTCTGTTCCCTGATTGGCTTTTGTCATCAAGAAGTTTCTTGTTCTTCCATTGGCTATTTTAGTTAGATGCAATTTCATATACTATATGTTTCAGCCTTATAATTTTGTTGATCACATTTAATCCAAAATAGTTTTGTAAATCTAGACTTTTTGTTGTATTTCAAACAATTATGTGTTGTAAAATTTCTTTCAAATGCAGGAGAATGATTGCATTATAGTATTTGCATATATTTACCTATCAATGTTATACAGAGGCTTCATAAAGGAAATATAATCTAAAAAAAATGTGAAAACAATATCTACAATTTCAAGAAATTATTTCTTTTTGACCTTCAAAATATATTACTGGTCCTTCCTAACATAACAATATATATAGTCAAGCTTTCATTAACTTCATTGAACATTTGTCATTCTCTCCGAGTAAACATTTGTAATACATTTTGGAGCACTTGCCGACATCTACTTGGGCTGAAATTTGGCAGGTGTTCATAATTCCGGTGACAATGCAATATGAAATTTTCGTTAGAGGAAAAACAAAGTGCGACTCCAAAATGGCGGACGAGTTTTGTGATTATGGAACGATTCGATTCAAAATTTGTATGTGTGGTTTTTCGGGGACGGAGAATGTGATTTTTATGTCAAAATTCATGGAATTGAAATGGCGGCTCATGGAATTTTCGTTATAGAGAAAATGAAACAAAATGACGCTCCAAGATGGCGGAAGAGATTTAGGTTTATGGCCCGATTCGATTCAAAATTGTTATGTGGAGGTTTTCAAGGTCGAAAATTATGAATTCTTCTTCTGAATTCATAAAATCAAAATGACGGCTCCAAGATGGCCGATGATCCCCTGTGTTTATGATCCGATTCTATTAAAAATTTGTATGTGGGGGTTTTTGGGGTCGAAGTTTAGGAATTTAGTCGAAGATTATTTATTTTCAGTCAAAATTCATAAATTGAAGATGGCAACTCCAAGATGGCATATGAGTTTATCTTTAGATGGTCTCTTCAGCAAAGAACTAGATAGCTCAGAACCCAGAACAGGATAACGGCCCCATAATAACGATGCTTCAACAAAAACATATTTGAATCAAAATTTATTTTTAATTTTTTAAAAAAAAAACCAATTTGATTATTCCGTGAGTTATAGATTCAAAAACTTGTCGTTTTTGTATTCGAACTGAAAACTTTGCTTGACAAGCTCTTGAATCTATAACTCACGGAATAAACTACGTCACACACCCAACGCAATTATTTTTTACTTTTCAGTACATTCGAATAGTAGCTTGTTTTATAATTAGTTCCTTATTGATTATTCTATGGTATAAACTTAATTTCCTGATTTAGTCAGGACAGGCCGTCAGTTGAACATATCATCTTCTGTGAAAATATCATTGTATTGAGTACGTCTTTGCTTGTAGTCGGTCGGCCGCTAAGCCTTATCGGTGATGAATAATAATGAGTTTCTTAGATCTATTGCAGTTCTATACAGTCACAACCACCAATACATCTCGGAAAATAACATAATACCTTATAAAAAAGGGGGATTTCGTGGCACAGAGGACAAATTATTGAATTAAGGAAAGAAAGCATCCTCATGTGGGAGTCGAACCCACGACCTCATGATCGTGGGTTCGACTCCCACTTGAAGATGCTTCTTTTCCTTTATTCAATAATTTGTCCTCTATGACACAAAATCCCCCTTTTTCATTATACAGTGCTTCTAAAAAGTCCTCTCCCCCCCTCTTATTTTTGGAACGATTATACATAAGCAAGTGAAATTTGGAAACTGAATATTGAAGGTTGTAAACTTCCCTACTAGTGAAGATAGATGACGAAATCGTCAAATATGACGTCACAGGGCCATTGTGACCAATAATTTTGAATGGAACCCTACGGCAAGCGACACCTCTTTTAGAAGGTATCGAAAAAACCTATTCAATGATACTAATTTTGTTTGTGTTGATGGCAGTTTTGGCAACTGGCTTTTGAAAACGCAAAGCTGTGATGAATTAAATCAGTTAATACTAAAATTCCAAATTTAAGCTTCGCCTCTGGATAATTGACAAATAAGCTGACGTTTTTGGTGGTCTCCCCAATTCGACGTTTTTGTAATTGTCCAAGTTTTTGTACATTTAATAATTTCTGTATTGTTGATCGAACGTTTAACTGTTTAAGCAGCTTTTGATACTTTTAATTTTTCTGAACATTTCAATAATTTGTTAAACTGTTGTGCGCCGAACGTTTGAGTGCTTCAAGAAGCGAAATTGTATGTGCTTCAGGTAATAAAGTGGCAGCGATCCTAATTCTTGGTGAAACTGGACATAATATGAATGCAGCAGAACGCATTTTTAATGAGAGGTTTCCCGATCGCCCCGTTTCGAGGACTCATTTAAGGAGCTTCTTCGTAAGTTTGGAACAACGGGTAGTATTGATGATGCGAAACGATCTGGCAGACCACAAATTTCTGATGAAAAAAAAATTGATATACTGGCAGAACTAATAGTAAATCCTACTTCTTCAACAACTCACGTTGCATCTACCTGTGAAGTCAGTCGAATAACAGTACACAGGGTGTTGAAAAAAAAACAAATTTTATCCATACAAATTAAAAAGGGTTCATCAACTCTCCGACGACGACCCAGACCGAAGACTAGAATTTTGTGAAAATATGGAATCTAAAATTAACCAACAGCCAGACTATGTCAAAACAATTTGTTTTAGTGATGAAAGTACTTTCTATCTAAATGGAAATGTAAATACACAGAATGTGTGGTATTGGAGTGACGCAAATCCCCACCTGTTTCGTGAAACACATACCCAATTTCCCCAGAAGGTGAATGTTTGGGCAGGTATCCTGGGAAACCACATCGTTGGGCCTTTTTCTTCAAATACTAATTTAACTGGTGAGGTTTATCTGGAGCTGTTGCAAAACGTAATAGAACCGTTGATCCTTGAAATTTTGGAAGATAATCCAGATGAATTCGGCAATTTGGAAATAACATTCCAACAGGATGGCGCTCCTCTACACTATTACGGTGCAGTAAGACGGTATTTGGATGAGGAGTATCGTGGTAGATGGATTGGACGACAATGTTCAACGGAATGGCCAGCTCGATCACCGGACCTCACACCTTCGGATTTTTTTCTGTGGGGGTACCTCAAATCAAAGGTTGACGCCACTGACCCTGACAATATTGACGTTCTAAAACAACGTATTGTTGCAGAATTTGAGGCTGTTTCCGCAGACACATTTGCAAAAGTACGAGAAGAGTTTAAAAATAGGATATTTCACTGTCAGGAAATAAATGGAGGTAACTTCGAACAATTTCTTCGAGTAGATACTGATTCTTAAATCTGTAATTAATATCATACTGAATGGAATTTAAATTTTAATGTTTACTGATGAGCCATTGAAACTGCCATAAACACAAACAAAATTAGTATCATTGAATAGGTTTTTTCGATACCTTTTAAAAGGGATGTCGCTTGCCGTAGGGTTCCATTTAAAATTATTGGTCCAATGGCCTTGTGACGTCATCTTTGACGATTTCGTCATCTATCATCACTAGTAGGGAAGTTCAGTTTCCAAATTTCACTTGTTTATGTATAATCGTTCCAAAAATAAGAGGGGGGGAGGGGACCTTTGAGAAGCACTGTATATTTCGGACACAATATTTCCACTTTCACCTTATATATTTGGCTAAATCTTTTCAGTGATTAGAGACCATCTGCTTAGATCTGCTACTGAAATTTTCGAATGATGATGAAGTTGAGTGACAGGTAATGGATCTCGACGGCCAGTGTAAGTACTTTCATTTTCATTCATTCCTCACTTGAATATCAAATTATGGAAGGAAAGGGTTCACGAGTGTGTGTGTCGATTCCTATGTCTTCGAATAGCTCAGACGGTAGAGCATATGACTAGAAATCATAAGGTCGTGGGTTCGACTCCCACTTGAAGATGCTGTTTTTCCTTAATTTGATAATTTGTCCTCTATGCCACAAAATCTCCCTTTTTCATTATATATTTCGGACACAATATTTCCACTTTCATAATACCTTATGTTCCCTGATTATCTCAAAGGATAAAAAAAATTGGCACAAGTATGACATCAGAACTACTAACACATTGGGATTGATCCTCACACAATCAAAACCGAAAAACACAGAGGAAAATGAAAAAATGCACAATATACCTTGTTCTTGTGGCAAAAGTTATATTGGTGAGACATTATGACCGTTGAGATTGTGTCGAAATGAACATCAAGATTATATTAGGAATCGACAGATCACAGATTCAAACTGAAGACTTCCCAAGAGGTTATCTTGAACGATGGAAGATAATGACTGAAGTTTATCGTTCATTCGCAGATGATTCCACATCGGATTTTATGAATATCTTGTTCATATCATGGAACAAATCAATCGCAAAATATTTTGAAATCCAAAGGCGACCAAATGGTAGAACGGAAAGGAATGATAATTCTAGCCAAATAACCCTATAACAAGAGGAGATGAGAACAAAAATAATTTGTCTTCATTCTACTACCTCGTGAACACTATACAGTGACCGGCAGAAAGTACGCATCATATGGGAAATTCTTTTATTGATAAATTTTGACGAATATCGATATGTGCAATCGCTTCTGCATCAAAAGCAACCTCAAAAGACGTTTACAGTGCCGTTCGTCTTCTCGTGTTTGGAGGGAAATTAAAAAAAATAAAAATTATGTTTCAAAACACACTTAGTTGGGAAAATATCGAAAAATGTTATTTGAAAAAGTTGTTTAGAACGTCATTTCATAGCCATGTACAAGTTTTGAATAAAATCTGAGATAAAAAAATAAAAATCAATTTTTTGCCATAATGAAAATTTCAATTTGGAAAAATACATTTTAGACAAAGAAACTCATTAGAAAGGCCAACAGTAATATTTTAAATGATATTTTGTAAATATTCGCAAGTACTTCTATTTTATTCGGAAAAAAAATTGAAATCTTGGATTTTCCATGTATTCAGCTGCTTCATAGGAGGTCACTGAAATATCTCCAGGACATTATAATAAAAAATTCGTATTTAAATTCTGTAGATACATGGTTCTTTGTCAATAATGAATAGTATCGGGATTATAATGTCCTGAAGATATTTCTGTGACATCTTATGAAGCAGCTGAACACATGGCAAATCCACAGATTTAAAATTTTCTTCGAATAAAATAGAAGTAGCTGGTGAATCTTTACAAAATATCATTCAAAATATTACTCCTGGGCTTTAATAATGAGTTTTTTTGTCAGAAATGTATTTTTCCAAATTCGATTTTTTTTTTATGGCAAAAATTGATTTTTATTTTTTCATCTCAGATTTGTTTCCAAACTTGTACATAGCTATAAAATGTCGTTCTCAACAACTTTTCCAAATAACATTTTTCAATATTTTCCCAAATAAGTGTGTTTTGAGACATTAATTTTTAAATTTTTTTAATTTTTCCGCCAAACAAGAAAAGACGAACGGCACTGTACAACATCTTCTGGAGTTTCTTTTTATGCAGAAGCGATTGCATGTATCGAAATTTGTCAAAATATTATATTAAAAAAATTCCCATATGATGCGTAGTTTCTGCCGGTCACTGCATATCAACAAATTCTCCTGAAATGGATCACACCTGGAAACCTTTACTGGCATCCAACCCTTACCGAGAGAGGCATTCAACCTGGTAGAAGCATACATTTAAGATAACCATCAATTATACAAAAGGACTCAACCAATTCAATGAATCATAATCCCAAATCCACTCACCTGAATGGTTTTCTATGATCAATACGAAATCAGCACGCTATTTTCCACAGAGAGAAAATATTACTTTGAGTTTCCAGTACACAATTGGACAGATAGCTATTGTGTTTTCTAAGCACTTTTCTGCAAACCGGAACAATTGGTCTTGAACGACCATTTCAACGTAGAATTCCCCTATCAGCACACTTCGAACTTTCTCAAATTCGAACCGAAGAATTCCACTCACGTACAGACTCGGAGCGTGTTGTATCATCGACGAATGCGGTTTTTTCTCTTAGATTCAGGTGGGATTAGGAGGGAATTGTATTAAACCGACTTGAATTTATATATATTCGATAACAAGGATAAAAAGTGAATTCATGCCTCTGTTAGGGATTCAATGGTAGTGGCGACAACCTTGGTAGAAAAAGTTTTTGCATTTGGTATTCAGGAACCAGCCTTAAAATAACTTTTTTCTTCAACGATTCCACTTGGAGAGACGAGTCGGATGAAAACTTTGATTGTTTGATTTCGTAGAAAACGGCATTTCTTACAAAAATAGAATAAATGGGACTAGAGAATGGATCAATTACTCTATTGAACTCCTTCATATATTTTTCTTGTATTTGTTTTGCCGTCACGTTCCACGTCGTTTTAACCACATTTTCTTCATAATTTTCTCCATTACCTTTTCGCATATTGAATGCCCAATCTTTCAAAATGGATGCTATCATTTCAGTGGAAATTGATTCATTTAGTATATATTTTCTTGTTTCCATATGTACTTTTTTGTTTTCACTGTATTATGAGGCTCAGTATTTAATATACTTTCGTCTATTACATTTAATGATGAATCTCCGAATCGACTAATTTTTGAACAATTATTGATAAACGTCAAAATTTGACGGTCCTGTTAGTTTGTGTATTGTTGTATATTGATGTCGATGTGGTTACTATGGAAATGAAATTATTGTAAAATTATCGACTGGTGGAGCTACTCCATGTATAATCAGGTATTATCGAAATTATACAAGGTAACTTAACTGAATTGATCGTTCTGATTGGTTAAAAATTACACGAAAAAAATTATCATTGTTACATCAGAAATTCTTAAACATCCAATTCCATAATGGGCATTTCTAGGTTACTGCTTGATTATCAGTTCACTAAATCCGATAAATGATACCCATTATAATTATGGTCATTAAAAATAAATGAGTTGGGTATCATCTGGATATAATCTCTTGAAAAGGCTATAAAAGGCTATTTTTCAGCAAAACACGTGTCATGGTTTCGTAAACTCAGCTTAGTGAGAATCTTTTGTGTTTCTTCAAAATGGATTTTCCTCAACTAACGGCCGCATCAATAAACAAAATTGGATTACTGTATGGATACAAAATTTCTACCCAATTAAGCTTTGAAACGAATTCGAAAATGAAAAACCATTTGAGTAATAAATCTTCCTCTATTGACCGTATTCAGTGTTACTCATCGCAATTGTGATTCCGTTGAAGAATCATGGTTGAAACTATTACTGAATTACCTTTTCAACGGTGTTCATCGACCTCTATGCCTTTCGAAATTTTAAAGTTGTTATGCCCCCAGTGCCCTCTGTCGAGTAATTGTAATGTTTATTTTCTCAAAAAGTAGGATCGGTAATACCGAACAAAATATTTGTTGTCCCATTATTTCATATGAAACCGTTCAAAAGTTATCGAGATAAGGGTACCATTCAGATCCGCAAATTGTGAAAAAACAAATCAACGAAATGATAAAAAAAAATTAGAAGGTTGGAAAGAGAATTGAACTATTTTTTCAACGATGTGCCACAAGACCCTCCCCCCCCCATTCCATTTAAAATATCGAAGTTGATGTGCCCCCCGCACCATCTATGGGGCAATCACAATGTCTTTCATTTCAAAAACTAGTATCGGTGATAAGTCATATCATACAATACTTTTTTTTTCATTGATCAATAGTTAACAGGGAAAGGACTATTAAAAGTCGCACTGTATCAGTTCACATCTAGAACAATAGGCCATGATAACGGTGTCGGATTAGCATTCATAATGGGTCTCTTAGATGTCTGGCAGAAGTATACTGAATGTATTACTCGGTTGTTTTGTGTATTGGTGTTTGTAATTCCATTGACATTATTTTACACAAATTTATGGATTTCATCAACACAATTTCTTCTTCAAGGTTTTCTGTTGAATTGCACATCATTGTAGCTCTACTGGTGAGATACTTAACTAAATCCTTTTTGATTCTTTCGTGATGGTTTGAATTTTGAATCTATGAGTGTGTGTTTTCTTTCGGAAAACAGTTGTATTGACATGATCTGATTTTTTTATCATAACTTCTCAAAAAGAAAGTTGGTTATTTTCCTCAGATTCAATGTGAATTCAATCGTAAGATCTTGTTTGTTGATTACTGTTCCCGAAGATGTCGCTTAATCAATCAACTGAAGTATATCATCGACATGAAATGCCACTTGAGATATTCAAATGAAGGCTTACCAAAGATTTTCCTAAGCGAACAGCCATGTAAAAAAAAAGATTGTCATGAAATGTGAATGGCACTTCCGCATCCGAACAGTCAGTGAAACCACAATCTCAAATGTCATTCAGGAAGCCTCCGGTAACTCAACATTACCATCATTTACACTCAGAGTAGACAAAAATGATGGTTTTCATCTCGCAAATCACTCTGTGTGTTTCATCGGAATAAAGCCCTTCTTATTTTGTTCCGCCTACTGTATTTTCAATTAAAAATCATCGTGGCTTCTTGGATTCTTCGCCACTTTTTCCTGAATATAAATCAGATGCTAATGATGTCTGTGTCTGATGGTTATTAACTACCAATAAAATTATTCTCCCTTGCCCATACGGCGGAAAAATCAATGAAGCATCCTCAGCCCCACCTCTTGAACGAAATGGAATTTCATTGTTTGTTGTGGAAACAATTTTTCGGGAAGGTTTTTCGCATTTTCGTGATCTCTGTCTCTCTTGGAAATATGAATTATCCGTTTCAGACGGTCTAGAATTGAGAATCAGGAAGGAGAAGTATCAAACAGGAGAAAAGCAAAATACTTTGAATAAAAATATATTCCTGAGGAAAAGCCGAACTGTGAAGGTTTTCCACTAATCAATCCATGCTTGAATACACTATTGACAATAATAGGCCAGAAAACGGGTAAACAAAATAACATTAAATCTAACATTATTGAATCTCCAATGTTGAGATAAAATTTTGCAACTCGATTCAAGTAAGTAGTAGTCAAAATTTCGAAAACATAATTGAGGATTGTTCGAAGATCAAAAATTTGACAGCATCGATTTGAAGAAAAAACCATCAAGAAGAAATCACTGGTTTAGGTGGAAAAGGAATTGCCTTCTGGTGGTAACATCCATCTAGGAGCAAGAAAACGAATGAGTCTCCTGTTAACACATAATATGAAATATCAATTTTTTCTCATTTCATCAATACAGGAACTTAGTGTTAATGTGAGCGTAAAATTCCGTTGTTTTCTACATATTATCTAAGGTAAGAGTTGTAGTCTACTCGACAAGTTGAAAATGGTCCAAAATAGAGATACTGCTCTTAAAATTATGTGTGATAGCTCATTGGATCCGGAATAACGCCTAGAAAAATGTACCAGAAGCGTGTATTAACACATAAAAAATTGCAAAAGTATGAACAATTGAAGATGAAAAAAATGGCATTTCGTTTTTTGCCAATATTTCATAAACTATTGATACTTGAGAAATTTTAAAAAAAGATTCTGAAAGAGGAGGAAATTTCCAACGAAAAACTTTCCTGGTTCCAGGAACTCTATCTCCATTATTTATAATTTTAATTTTAACGCTGAAAATGGGTCTCCGAGCGACATTTTTAGGTTGCGCGCGCGGCGTCAAAAGCGAGTACGACACATTAATTAATTTATTTAAGGTATTAAATTTTTTTTTTTTAATTTGAAAAAATTATGGTGTATTCGGAAAACTATAAATAATTCATTCCCGTTGGAAATTTCACTGAAAGTTCATTTTTCAACAAGTTAAACGATTGTTAACTAACAAACTTCTGTCTTTTTTCATCAATACAAGATATAAATTGAGTTGCAAAAAAAAAATTCCCGCCATTTGTTGATCAATTTTTTATAAACAAATTGATTATTTCAATATTTTTGAAAAAAATTTCTCCCAACTTCATTATATTACAAATATTATGATTTTTGAAAAAATTTTTTCCTTAATAACAATTTTTAATTGTTTATAATGTTTTTTATATTTTATTGAGAATTTAAATTTTAATTTTTATGGTCTAAAAATCATAATTGACAGTCCTCTATGGAGTAACGAAGAACAATTTTTTTTCAACAATTCCATTGTTTATTAACTTACTAATTTGTAATAAATTTTTTTTTAACTTTGTTAGATTTTTTTTTGAGACTTCTAAATTAACAAAAACAATTATAATAACAAAGTATTGAAAAAAAAAATTCCCAATTCCAATTCCCAAAGTACAAAAAAATCAGAAAAAACATCTAACAAAGTTAAAAATTCATTTATAACAAATTGGTAAGTTATTAAACAATGGAATTATTGATAAAAAAATTATTTTTTTGTTACTATTATAGGACTGTCAATGATGATTTTTAGAAAAAAAAATAATTTTAAAAAATAATAAAAAAAAAAACAATTCAAAATTGTTATTAAGAAAAAATTTGTTTTCAAAAAATCATAATATTTTTAATATAATGAAGTTGTATAAAAAAAATTTCAAAAATATTGAAATAATAAATTTGTTTATACAAAATTCATCAACAAATGGCGGGAATTTTTTTTTTGCAAATTAATTTATATCTTGTATCGATAAAAAAACGATAATATGATGATTCAGAAAAATATTTTTTTTTCAATATTTTTTTTTTTAAAAAAAATTTTTTGGCGTGATCTTGTTAAGTATGTAATAAGAAAGGCTCTACGAAGCGAAACATTTTTACGACAATTATTTAAACATTTTTTTTTATTTACAATTAAGACAAGTTCGAGAAAATTTTGTTGGTTAACAATCGTTTAACTTGTTGAAAAATTAAATTTGAGTGAAATTTCCAACGGGAATAAATTATATATAGTGTTTCGAATACACCATATTCTTTTCAAATTTAAAAAAAAATATTTAATACCTTAAATAATTTAATTATTGTGCCGTGCTCGCTTTTGACGCCGCGCGTGCATCCTAAAAATGTCGCTCGGAGACCCATTTTCAGCGTTAAATTAAAATTATAAATAATGGAGATAGAGTTCCGGGAATCCGAAGTTTTTTATTGGAGATTTCCTTTCCTTTCAGAATCTCTTTCTGAAGTTTCTAAAATATCAATAGTTTATGAAATATTGGCCAAAATCGAAATGCTATTTTTTTTTTTTCATTTTCAATTGTTTATAACTTTTGCAATTTTTTATGTGCTATACACGCTTTTGGCACATCCTTCTAGGCGTTATTCCGGATCCAATGAGCTATCACACATAATTTTAAGAGCAGTATCTCTATTTTAGACATTTTCAACTTGTCGAGTAGACTATTGATTGTGAATAAATAAATACTCGATAAGTGTGTAAGACTTGTTTCTAGAGAGGTTAAAATATAAGTGGGCAGAGGTGAGTAAACATGTTGAAGTTGACTTCATGAAAGTCGAGACGTCGGTAAAGAAACAATAGTAGTTTCAATCATTGGACCTCACCACAACAAAATTTACAATTTACTCCGAACTTCCAGAAAATTATTATATTTTACATAAGATTGAACTGCAAATGGAAACAGATTTATGAGCATCATTCAAGAGAAATATCATTAAATCTGAGATTTTCGTACATATCGTCCGAACTCGATTGTAGTGCTTTTGTAAAAATAATAGTATCACAACCAAAATGATATTCTGTCAGTTTATTCTGGTACAAAAGAATGAAAATAATGTATATATTTCATTTCAATATTTTCGCATAAAATATATTTCCATTCTGATATTTGCTGAATGTCAGGAGTAACTGCCTAAAACATTCAATGCATTGGAAAAGTCTTGGACAAGGTAGTTAACAATGAAAATATGGAATAAATTCAAATCCAAATATTTTATTGTCATAGAATTTTGAAAAATACTGAAAATATATTTCTATTTATGAATGGTAACAATTGCAGCTTTTGTTTCCCAATGAACAAAACAAATTCATGTATTCCGATAAAACAATGATAGAGTAACGTCATTTAGTTTCAGCTTCATGTGTTTTTCCGATCATTATTTGAAACTATTTCGGGAGAAATTCTTTGGAAACTCCGGAAGGTTCGGGAATATCAACCGTCCGGAAAAAAAAATTGAAAAATGAAAACTTTTTAACAAAAACTTAATCCGACGAAATACGGAACTGGAAAGTATAAAATAAAATAAACCTTCTTAGTCTCAATAACTAAGCTCCTAAACTAATGTTAGTAACTAATTTTGAGTCGGCGCCAAACAAACAAGCAAATGAATTAGGTAAGGCGTAAAATGATGGCAGCGAGTTGGGCGGTGAAATTCTGATAATTTTTTTGAAGTAATTCAATGATCTTCGTTGATTGTTTGTTTGGCACCGACTCAAAATTAGTTACTTACATCAGTTTAGGAGCTTAGTTATTGAGACTAAGAATTAAATTTTTTACTTTTCAGTTCCGTATTTTTTCGGTTTAATTTTTTGTTAAATAGTTTTTATTTTTCAATTGTTTGTGGCTGAAATCTACTAATTACCAACTGCTTGTTTTTTTATTACTTCCAAAATACTTACTCACCCACCTTACTTCAACTATTACCAGTTGAATAATATGATTATCTACTTTTACTATTTGTTGTAATATAAATTATTTTTGTTGTTCTGGTTAGTTTATTACATTACTTTGTATATCATTCCATCCTCTCATGGAATAAAATGATTGTGGTAATGACACTAGCGATCTGTCATTGCCAACTACATATGTGTGCCAATGTTCACAAGTGAAAAATCAATTATCTCCTATTTTTCTACCCGTAAGAGTGGATAATTTCATTCGAAATCCAAATATGATGAATAATGAGGTATACCCTATCTGATAAAATGAGAATCATCCAAATTGAAGATCCCAGTACAAAGTTATGCCTGATAGAACCGTTAAACAGACCAGAACTCAGAGGGTGAGTGATTATTCTCCTTCATTTTGCTACCCTTAGGGGTGGATTTCATCTTTTAAATTCGGAGGGGACCAACTTCGAAGTGCACCCTATCCATTCAAAGAAGAATTATCGGAATAGGACGCCTCAGTTATGCGTGATCATACATAAAAAAATTATAAAAAAATATAAGCGTCGACTAGAGAACCTCCTCCTTTTTGGTTTCGTCGGTTGAAAAACGCCCACTATTTTGGAGCACACATCTTGAATTAATCATGTGAAAGTCAGTCAAACTGCATGGGTGTTTCATTTTTCATTGTTTTGTCTGAAAAGATTCAATATAGATTTATTGAACTATATGCAGTCTTTGGAATAAGAGACATGGATATAATAACTTTCAGATTCAGAGCCTGCCGAATAAACCAAAAATACCCTTTGTGAATCATAAGATACAATCGACCACAGAGTCGAACGTGTTCTGACCACTTTTTTATAAAAACGCTCTCTAATGATAAAATCCGATCATTTGTCTTCCATTTCAATATTACAGATCATTATCCTACTATGGACCTAAATCAAAATTGACAGAGAACTCCCAACACTTGCATTAATAAATACCAATAATACATAAATTATGCAACATTGAGAACGGATTTGGGAAATGGGACGTGGACTGACCTTTACTCTTCACGGAATGTAGACGAAATGACTGAAAAAGTCAACTTATACATAAACAAAAAAAACTTTTTAATAAAAAATTAAACCGACAAAAAAATCAACTGAAAAGCAAAAAATAAAATAAATCTTAGTCTAAATGATAATTGAGCTCCTAAACTAATGTGGGTAACTGATTTTGAGTCGGCGCCAAACAAACAATTATCAAAGATCATTATATTACTTTGAAAGAAAAATCAAAACGCAGCCGTGCATCTCTCTGTCATCATTTCACGCTTCACCTAATTCAATTGCTAGTTTGTTTTGCGCCGACTCAAAATCAGTTACTCACATTAGTTTAGGAGCTCAATTATCATTTAGACTAAATTATTTCTTTTCATTTTTTTGCTGAAATCTACTAATTACTACCTACTTAATTTTTGATTACTTCCAAAATACTTACTTACCTAGCTTACTTCAACTTTTAACCATTAAATAATATGATTTTCCATTTTAACTATTTATTGTTATATAATATAAATTAATTTTGAAAGTTCTGGTTCAAAGATTCCATCACTTCGTATATAATTCCATCCTTTCATAGAATATAATCATTTTGACGGATGTAGAAGGACCTGTCAATGTCAACTACATATATGTGCCAATGTTCACAAGTGAAAAATCAATCATCCCCTATTTTTCTACCCGTGAGGGTGGATAATTCCATTCGAAATCCAAATATGATCAACTTTGAGGTATACCCTATCTGATAAAAAAAAATCATCCAAATCTGAGATTCCAGTGCAATGTTGTGCCTGATAGAATCGGTTAGCGGACCAGAATTCAGAGGGTGAGTGATCAATATCCTCCATTTTGCTACCCTTAGGGTTGGATTTCATCTTTTAAATTCAAATGGGACCAATTTCGAAGTACACCCTATCCACTGAGGAAAGAATTATCGGAATCGGACGTCTCCGTGGAAAGTTATGCGTGATCATACCTAAACAAACATAAAAAAAATATAAAATATATGGATCGACTAGAGAAATTCCTCCTTTTTGGATTCGTCGGTTGAAAAGAGCTCAGGTATAAAACATTACCGAAAGATATGAATAACTTACATCTAAAACCAGTTTCGTACTGTGTTGAGGAAGGAGATATTTTTCATTAATACGAAGTGTTTTACTTAAATAAATCGTACAATTTGGCGAATATAAAAATTAATTATCGCCCAGATACATTGCAAGAATGCAACTTTCATAACTCAGCTATTTTCGTTACATCGTCTTTGGGTTTCATCATCTCTGTAGCTATTTGATGCTGACCTAGCTCTTTTCTTGCCTTTGTTTTCCTTATTGCAATTTTTAATATCGTCCAAATTCATACCTTCCTTTTATTCCTTGTTGGTCTTTCACCTTCTTCTATTTTCATTTCATTTCATTTAACAATTCCAAAAAATCATTGAAATTCATATGTTCCGATACTTAATAAAACAATAATCAAGGTAGTTGTGGAATCCACTTCCCATCAGATATCGTTTATATTCATACCACTATCAGTTAACATTATCACCTGTATCATATTGAATTTTTGGGATGATTTACTACACCGAAAGCGAGATATAAGGCTTGAAAGTTCAACACGTAATCCCTAGAAAGAGCTATCGCGGACACCACATTTTAAGGCATAACTAAAAACCCTTCATTCAGATCTTTTTGAAAAACTAGTATATTATTGAAAGTTGAGTAAAAAATTTCATAGAAAAAATTAAACACGCGTAGGTATACAGTTATTTGATTATTGCCATAAGAAATTTTTAAATTATTGCGGATGAGAAGTGCACGAGAGGGAAGGCTGAGAATCGTGGCAACGCCTCAAGCGAGAGCTCGTGATTCAAATAAGCGAGAGCGTGAGGGTCTTGCTTTTTTGAATTGGACTGTGTTTCGGAATGCACATGAATGATGAACCTTCAATGATGTATCACTGATTATATTTGGATCAGTCCTCTGGGCCATATTAAATGTGTGGAGATGACTTCGTGCTTTTTTTTCGGATTCTTTGTGCTTTTCTGTCTGATTCTTCCACACCCCCTCCACTTCGAGAATTCGGACGTTTACAGAATTTTCAAATGTACCAATTTTTATCTCAAAACTATGTGATCATACTCAGAATCGCTCCTAGAATCGAAAAATGTAAAAATGTACAGGGTGTTCAATTTGAAATTTCGGTGATGGGAGAGTATAGATATTGAAGTTTTTTCAAATTCTAGCAACCAACACCCCTGCCAAGTTTGGATCTCATATCCTCTGAACTCTAGAAACAATGGCTGGCCGGCCAAATTTCAAGTCGATAGCATGAGGGCCAGTGGGTCGAATTCAAATTGCCTCAAGACGAACAAATCAGTGTAACCCCTCCATACCAATTGTTCTCCTTATGGTCGAACGTGTTAACTCAACTCTGGTGCCGCAATAAATGTCTTCCACCAAGAAAAATCATCTGTAGCCCCTCTAGATCGATTAATCACACGCTTTCTCATATTTCAGGGTGAATTCAAAAGAAACGCAATGTTTCACTGCAATTTCATTCGATTTCAACGACTTTGTTTTCCAGTGGATGATAAATCTTCAATTAACGAATCCGACTCTGCTCCAAACCGTATGCTCTCAACAGATTTATATTAATGATTTTCTCTGGATGGTATCCTTTTATCCGCCTCTCTATTCAAACTCCTTCTGTCGAATTATTGCACTAAAAATTAATTAGTAGAATTGGGAACTTGAAAACTCTTCAGAGTCCAGTGGCGACTCCTGGTGAAAGGAGCTTTGCAAATATTAGTTTTACATATTTGAGTATCCAGTGCACCTCATTCCGTTTGTAAAGAGACAAGACTAGAATGGAAAGTGTGGAAAGGTATCTGGTATTGACTCAATGACCAATCAGTTTATCATTATGATTGTTGGAAGGCAGCTCTATTTGCTTTCCTCCCATGCACGTCTCACACGTTTCCATTCATTCTCAGTCCAATTATTCAGTGACAATTCAAAAACTTACAATAGGCGATAACAAAAGATGATATCAGAAAATGCTCAAAATACTTTGTGAAATAGAAAAAACTAAAATGACATGAAAGAGAACTCACCCCCATCAACCCCCTAGGCCCCACCTACCCCAATCAAAAAACTTTAAATAGCAAACCCCTACTCATGATACATCATTGAAAAACCTATAAAAAATGCTATCTAATGGTATAAATAATAATTGTACCAAATTAATATTTAACAATTTTAGAAACAAATATACCCCTACTTGTGATAAAGTGTTAAAAATCTCTAATGGCCAATAAAACTTTATTTTCAATAATGAGTGTCCGTAGGTACTGTTTGTTATTTAAATGAAAACTTTAATTTGCCTTTTTTGCAAAACCAGTTATAAACTGTGAACATCTGTTTTTTGGGTTCTGTCACAGTCCATATTTTTTTTGTTTATTTGAGACATTTGAATGTCATAAGTGTTCATCATTTGTACGATCGGTACTGTCATTCAGCTGTATTTGTCAGAGGTTCACGGTATACTTGAACGTGAGGAGATAATTTTCATATTTGGCTCTTAGAACCAAAATCCGGACAAAAATGTAAGTCACGTGTACATCAGCAATTTAGTTGAAAAGTTTAGAGAAACGGGATCAGTGCAAAATAAAAGAGAGAAGCCCAAGATTACTACATGAAGCAAGCCAAATTGAAGTCCTTGGACAATTTGCAATAGATCCTACTGCATCAACACGACAAGTATTTGCAATGACAGGACTATCACGTGAGTCGGTGAGGGAGGTGATGAAATTATATTCTCGATTCGAGCGAAGGTATCATTAATCTAGTTGAAATAAGCAGATTATCCTGTTGATATGAAAAATGAATTCATTTCTTATTGCATAATTCTAGGAACCAAAATTTTCTTGACTAAAAATATATTTCATAGCTGGGGTGCGAAACTGAAAACTGGAATTCCTCTTGAAAATGAATAAGTGTTGCCCCCGGTATTACAATGTGAAATTCAGTACAATATTTTGAATATTGGGTGCTCTATTCTGATATTAATCACATTTTCCGGTTTAAATTATTAAATGAGAATAATTCTGGTCAACTGAAGATTTTTTCTGTGTTTTTGTTCATAAAATCGTAATTTGTTCTGAAAGTTCAGTGATTAATTTTGAAATTATATTTCGACGATTTTTCCAGTATCCTGAAGAATGAGTACCCTTGAATGCCACTATGGCAACTGACATATTACTTCATTTTTAAAATGGGGCTCTCTGAATATAAAAACATGGTTTTCTATTGCATATCAATGAAAACTTGCAGGGAGTTACAAAATAAAACGAACTTTTCATATTTTAGCTTTATACTACCCATCTGAGTGGGAAAGACCTATTGATTTTCCAACAGGAATCCTCAGTTTGTTTTGCACCCTAGTTATGAAACACCCTGTATTTCAAGGCACCTGGGATGATGTTATGCAGCCAGTAATGAATGTCCTCGAGCATTACAAAAATATTCGAAAGACAGAATAACTTCATTCGTAAATAAATTTTACTTGTTGTCTGATAAACAATTCGGTTTTAGGCAAAAAACCTCAACTATGGATGCCATACTCAACCCAACAAAAAAAATCCATACATCTCTAGAAAGAGGTAGGCTTAGCCTGTGCCTATTCATTAATCTGAGTAAGGCTTTTGACACTGTGAGCCACAATTTATTAATTCAAGCGTTAGAAAACTCGGGTATCAGAGGGATGGTGCCAAATTTGTTGAAAGCTATTTGAGTTCAAGGAAGCAAGTTGTTAGAGAGAAACACTGAATATGGAGTACCACAAGGAACGGTCTTGGGACCAACATTATTCAATCTATACCTTAATGACTTATTCAGCTTGATAATAAGTGGAGAAATAATAGCTTCCGCAGAAGACACTGCTGTTTTATATGAGACAGATACTTGGACAAATCTAAGGAAGAAAGTTTTACCCGTACAAAATGCAAATTCTTCAAGAACTAGGCGATGATGATCCAGACCGAAGAATTAGGTTTTGTGAAATCATGACTAAAATAATTTGCGCTGAACCTAGACTATTAAAGAATATTTGTTTCAGTGACGAATGTACTTTTATACTGAATGGTAATGTTAATAAACAGAACTGTCGGTACTGGAGTGATACGAACCCGCATCGATTCAGAGAAGGTCACACTCAATATCCAGAGAAATTTAAAGTTTGGGCAGGGATATTAGGCGATGCTTTAATTGGCCCCTTGTGTATATCAGGCAATATGAATGGCGAAATTCATCTGGAAATGCTGGAAAATACCCTCGAACCCTCAATTGTGCCTGAAGTAGACCAAAGGGACGACCAAGGCAATCTAGCTCTAGTCGAAGATTTGCTGCACTTCCAACAAGATGGAGCACCTCCTCACTATGGAATTGCAGTTAGGCACTGGTTGGATACTAATTATCCGAACAAATGGATTGGAAGGAGAGGTCCTATTGAGTGGCCACCGAGGTCACCAGACCTAACGCCACCTGATTTTTTTTATGGGGTTACCTCAGGACAGTTGTTTATGAAACTCAACCTGCGTCACTTCGGGAATTGCGGAAAAGAGTTACTCAAGCATGTCGCGCTAGTACCAGAACAACATTTGCCAAAATCGTGCAGAATTTGAAAATGGGCTGTATTATTGTTCACAAAACAACGGAAACTACTTCAAAAATTTACTTCATTGACATTTTTAACAAATTTGTAGTTAACAAAAGGTAAGGTTTCACAATTAATAATAATATAATAATAATATATACATTTGGGGAAAGAAAATGAAATGAAACCTGGCAATAGGTAACAAGATTGGTATAAACCATTCTTACTGTTGCACCCCAATTAATAATAATAAATAAATAAAAATACGAAGAAAGAGAAAAAATATATAGACGTGAAATTAATTATAATTGTAATAATTATCATGAAGGGTGTTTTTTTATTCACCCTGTACAATTACTATTTATACCATTGGATATAATTTTTTATAGGCTTTTCAATGATGTAACGCATTCTCTTTTATGTCATTTTAGTTCTTCCTTCCTATACTACAAACAGTTTTGAGCATTTTTTTATATCATCTTCTGTTTGTGATATATAGCTTATTATAATTTAAATTTTATATTATTTAAATTTTGTAAACTATCTGTCAATGTGACTAGACGTTATGCCACAGTCGGTACACATGCGTTTTTATTTGAAAAAATTTCGTTCACAAAATTGAGTTATTGAGTTTTTCGTTCCATTCAGAAGCACCGAGCATTTTTTTCCTCTGGAAATGATTGCTTTCTTTCTAACAAAATTGTGAAGCCATTCATCTCTTATTATCTTACCGGAAAGTAGAATTCGGTTCCAAACTGGCTACTAGTAACACCTCACATATTTTGATGGGGATTGCCTCTCCATCAATAATTGATGGACCTGAACCTCTCCTTTCTTTTCAGCAGTGAGATGTTCTCCGGATTTAATGCTGATTCTATCATAGGACATTTTCCAAAATTAATTTGTCATTAACAAACTGTTCCGTTGCTCCTGAGTCAGGATACCAGAGCTATCCCAGAGCACTGTGCTTAGTGCTCGTGAAAGCACTCAAAGCACTCTTGTGCACGTAAGAACTGTGCTCCCGAGAACTTTTTCGAACCAGTGCTTAGTGCTTCGAGCATTTTACGAAAATGCTTGGAGCTTAGTAATTCCGGCGAATGCTCCTTTCAGGATTACTGAGCACTAAGCCTTCCCTTACGTATGAATATATGTATAAATGTTTTCGAAACATGAAAACGTGGTCAGCGGCACCCCCAAGAACCACTGAACGCGCCAGTGTCCTTATATTATGCATATTCGAGAGATTACAGTGTTGATATAAGCGTTGTTTTCAATATTTTGCGTTGCGAAGTGAGTTTAGAGCTCAACTATTTTTCTCTGAATGCAGGAACCTACTGAATAGACTTTCTACACACGATGATATTCTATAAAGAAATCTTCAGAACAGTTATAGGTGAAAAATTTATATTCGTGTGACTGTGACTGTGACCAGTCGTCAAAGTGACAGCAATTTCAATTATGATTTTAGCGGAACTTTTTTCCGAAATATTTTCAAAAGTTTTTATTTAATGTGCTGTGTTAATGTGTTTAGGGCCTGATTCTATTTATGATTGGTATGTGGGAGTTTTTGGTATCGGAGATTATTATTTTGTGAAAACAATTCAGGAATTCAAGATAGCGGCTCAGATATGGCTGACGTGTTGTCAATCGATTTTTTAGGGTTACTTCATTAATGACGCCAAGCCATTTTTTGAAACTATTTTTAAAACTCAGCTTTTACCCTCGGGCACCAGACTTTATAGTGGTTCACTCCACTTACCAGGTCTGTTGACTTAATTGGAATCTCCAAAGGTTTGTAGGCTTCATAACAGCCCTTGGGACTGAACTCCGGTTGTTTTTGATTGTACAGACAGTTAGATAGACCTGTCTTTATTTCAACTTAAACAGTGTTCTGATCCTATAATTCATAGGCTTGAAAAGGGAAAGGTACTCTCCATAGAAATTTCCAAATGTAACCATAATAAAACAATCTATTTATACTTCTACTATACAATTTTCACAATTTTGAATTTATTACACAAGGTTATGAACCTTCATCAATCTATTTATTCAATAAATTGAACAGATGAAGTAAACTTATCAATATAAGCTTCAACAATGAACTAGAACAACTCTAACAAGATATAACTACACAATTTCTTTGTGAGATATCTCACTATGTCACCCCGGAGACCAATTTTCCTATTTTTACACGCTTTATTTAGCTTCACTTGTATGTTTGTTTGTTTGTTTGTAACCGACTCCTTTGGGCGCGATTTTGACCCACTTCCAGACGTCCGAATGATTTGAAATTTGGCAGGTGTACATAATTCCGGTGACAATGCATTAAGAAATTTTTGTGGGAAGAAAAAACGAAATGGCGGCTCCAATATGGCGTACGAGTTTTGTGATTATGGTCCGATTCGCTTCAAAGTTTTTGTGGTCGGAGATTATGATTCTTCTGTCAAAATTGAAAAATTCGAGATGGCGGCTCCAAAATGGTGGACGAGTTTTGTGATTATGGTCTGATTCTATTCAAAGTTGGTATGTGGGGGTTTTTGGAGTCGAATATTATGATTCTTCTGTAAAAATTGGATAATTCAAAATGGCGGCTTTGAAATGGCGGCCGAGTTTTGTGATTATGGTCCGATTCGCTTCAAATTTGGTATCTGAGGGTTTTCGTGGTCGGAAATTATGATTCTTCTGTCAAAATTGAAAAATTCAGCGGCTCCAAAATGGTGGACGAGTTCCGTGATTATGGTCTGATTCTATTCAAAATTGGTATGTGAGGGTTTTTGGGGTCAACATAGTGATTCTTTTGTAAAAATTGAAAAAATCGAGATGGCGGCTTTAAAATGGTGGCCGAGTTTTGTGATTATTGTCTGATTCTATTCAAAATTGGTATGTGGGGGTTTTTGGGGTCGATTATCATGATTCTTCCGTAAAAATTGAAAAATTCAAGATGGCGGCCGAGTTTTGTGATTATGTTCTGATTCTATTCGAAATTGGTATGTGGAGGTTTTTGGGGTCGAATATTATGATTCTTTTGTAAAAATTGGGAAATTCGAAATGGCGGCTCCAAAATGGCGGCTGAGTTTTGTGATTATGGTGTGATTTCATTCAAAATTGGTATGTGGGGGTTTTTGGGGCAGAACATTGTGATTCTTCTGTGAAAATTGGAAAATTCAAGATGGCGGCCAAGTTTTGTGATAATGGCCTTGTTCTTTTCAGAATTGGTATGTGAGGGTTGTTGGGGTCGAATATTATGATTCTTTTGTGAAAATTGGAAAATTCAAGATGGCGGATCTGAATTGGCGGCCGAGTTTTGTGATTATTGTCTAATTCCATTCAAAATTGGTTATTGGGGGTTTTTGGGGTCGGATATTATGATTCTCCTCTGAAAATTGAAAAATTAGAAATGACGGCTTCAAAATGGCTGCCGAGTTTTGTGATTATGGATTGATTCTATTCAAAATTGGTATGTGGGGGTTTTTGAAGACGGAGATTATGATTACCTAATTTGATAAGATTATTTCATCTTCTAATTTGCCAAAAAATTATAAAAATAATAGTTTAAAAAAAAATAAAAAAACACGCTTTTATAAATAAACCACACTGAAAAGTAGGAAATAAATAATAGTTTAAAAAAACTTGAAAAACACGCTTTAATAGAAAACCAGACTAAAAAAATTAAAAAAAAAATGTATTTTATTCAAAAGAAGCATGGGGTGCATGGTATCAATGAGTATATAGTTCATTACACACCGAGGCGATACCATGCACCTCACGCTTTTTTTTGAATAAAATACATTTCTTTCTTATTTTCTATTTTTTTAGTCTGGTTTTCTATAAAAGCGTGTTTTTTAGTTTTTTTAAACTATTATTTTTACAATGTAAGTTCAGAAAGTGATATCTCTTGTGGCTTCATGGGAATAAAATTTACCCACCTCAACTTTATGACTTTATAAATTCGTCTTGAAACAGAACAAAACTTCACGGGCTATTCGTAATAACTACGTTGAGCTTCACGAAAAGAAAACAGCACCACTTCAATATATCGCACCACTCTTTATCAAACTACGGTTTTATCAATCTCCTGATCCTCCCCTAGCTGAGTATTAACTCAGCAGAAATCAGTTATAGGGATAGGATTTTGCGTACGAGACATCAACGTGTATTATTTTATAATTACTTTAACTTAGAAAATTCAAGTATCTTATGGAACCACCTTCAGGAAATTCATTTGGAATTGAAAAGCCCTAATATATGTATTATTGTCATTATCTGCAAGTATCTGGAGAAAAAAAAAAAAATGTAACTTGTAATCTAATTTTTCAACGCGCCAACTGTTCTCGTTCAGCAATGCGTCATTACTTGAACAGCTAAAAAACTGACATGTTGTACCTCCCCAGCACCCAAGAACGTACTCGCACTGTGGGTTCGAATGGTTCATCGATCTCTTGCCATAGGATATCGAAATTCCACAGCAGCGAAATAGATGCAAAATGTCAAATTCCATATTTCGTTCAAGCAATTGACAGGACACCATGAATTCTTTTATACTCTGAATACCTGCCAGAAACATAAATGAAACGAATGCCGGTGGCAATCCTCCCAAGTACGATAGGATTGTCAAATAATATGAAATAAATGTAGTTATGACGGTCAATTGGTGAGACAGCCTGATATAGTAGTGATAGGAATTATTAATATGTACTCTTTGGTAAACAAAAATACCCCATGACAAAAATGATTCCAAAATAACAACTTAATGCATAAACTATTTCCACAGCTGAATCGTGCATTCGATGAAATATTTACAATGAACGAAATGAAATGAATCAGGCGTTCCGCTAACCTGAGGCTATCAAATACATTGGGTGGAAATATGCACAACAGGGAAAGATGGTTATAAAGGTGTCTCACTGACACAAGCAAATCAACAGGTTATCAAAGGTTTATAGCCAATGTTTCACTTACGGATTACCTCACTACTTGAACAAAACTTTTGCATGAATGCTTATACTTTCCGGAAAACTATTTTTCTGACGGTCACGACTTGCAGAATAATTTAAAAAATAACTTGTTCTTGGAACGGAAGCCAAAAGAGCTTGTTCTCGGACTGAAAGTGAAGAACCCGCTCCGGGAAGGAAAGTGAAGAGAGCGAACCTAATTAAATCTCGGCTTTTATATCCACCGGATTTAAAAGAAATATCGGACAAAAACCGTATAAAGAAAGACTCTTTTTTCGTCTGATTTACATAAGAGCTTATTTTTTTGTACCCTTATGAAAAAGCGTAATACGTTTTTACTAATATGAATTCACCTTTTTTTTTGCCCTCATAGTGAAAACAGTCACAAAAGTCTTTCAGTCTGTGCACAAAGGCATCAGAACTTTCTTATGCTCGGTTTTGTGATCGTTCCAGTAGCTTTGTATATTTACACTTATTTTCTAAACAGGCATTATTTTGTTGCCAGACCATAATCAAATTAAACCTCAAATAGGCAGGGACTACCAGTACTTTAAATTTTAGTTAGCCAAAAATGCTTCGTTACAGTGTGTTTTATCATTGATGGTCCGAACCGTGTCAATGTTGAGCTATTAGGCGTTTTATGTCATATTTTGCATATGATTGTTTTCGGTGACTTCAATATAAACTTCAATGTAAATGTATTCTCAGGAATTTGACAAATTTAATGCAATGTTTTGGTTTTGCAGCTACGATATCTAATTTCACTAGGATAAGTGCAAACACATCAAGTTGTATTGATAACATACTGACTGATATGAACACAGACTCAATTTGACAGGTGTATTAGACCCATGTATAGCTGACCATCTGGGCCAGTATATTATTCATGGAAGCAATGATCTTCCCCGTATGGAATCTCAAGAAAATAGGCCATTCACAAACAGTGGCAAGAAAAAAATTTAGAAAAGCTTTACAGGATATAAATTGGTCCATTTACGATAATATCAGTTGTGTAGAGTATCTAGCGTCTCATCTGACAAATGCATACAACAGTCTCGTACTCAAACATTTTCCACTAAGAAGGTTCAGTGATACCCACAAGAAACCTCCGATAATATGGTACGATGAAAACTTGAAATCAGCTCAAAGAACTCTGTCCATAATTAAACTGATAAGTGATGTGAGTAAGGATCATACTGCCGAGTCTGCGAACAAGGCTTTGAAAAAAGACTACAACAACCAGATCAAACTAACAACAAATGTAACCTATGATAATTATATTTCTTCCTCCGCAAATGAATCAAAAGCCAGCTGGCAAATCATGAATTTTGAAACCACCAAAATTAAAAGAAACATCATCCACAAACAATATAACAGTAGATGAATTCAATGATAGTGACGAAATACACTATAGCTGAAACGGTCATTGGATAATCAAGATTTCCTCAAACCTAAATTTATTTGGAGCCCGTGACAATCTCTGATGTAACTTCAAATCAAGAAAAAAAACACTCTCTTCAAAAATGTTTTTATTCCATATATATATATATATATATATATATATTTATATATATATATATATATATGTAAAGGTATATATATATATATATATATATATATATATATTTATATATATATATTCACATTACATCAGCTAATTTTTAAACCTTGACTTTATACACACTTGTGAATGTTTTGGGGAGGTACTAGCCCATTCTGATTGATACTAGTGTATGTTTGTATATAATGTAGTAATAAATTTATTCTAGTATCTTCTATTCTATTAGAACCATATATAGCAGTTATTCCATAAATGTTTACAAGTTCCATGAATACTCCAAGGCAACAAGAGAATTGTACATCTCCTGGTACGGAAGCACTTTTCAAGGGTGTTTAGTACTCGAATCACTTCTCGTCAGTGCTAGGCACAGCTCTGCAAGAAACCATGAAATGTTTCCACTTTTTTGCTGACTTATAGGGTGGAAGCATAAATTTTGCCCTCCTGCCTCGTCTACGACTGTTGAATTCATACGTTCTGTGTCAACGTAGTTTGTTTTGGACTTAGGGTCTGATGTTTCATGAGCTGTGTCACTACAGTTATGACTTTTGAAAGGAAAACTACTATGACATATAGATTGGAGATTTCTTGCATGAATTTCGGAGTTTGTAGTTTTAGAGCGTGTACCCTTCCATTTTGAATGTAGTTGGTTGTAGTTCATTCTTAATTTTGTTCCGTCGATTAGTTTGACGTTTGGAATGCTCATCTGATAGTCAATTTTCAACAAACGATAGAGTGAGTTGATTACTGGATAATGTTCCAATTGCTGTTACAACTACATCATACTCTGGTGGCATAGTCAGCCATTTTGTCAAATCTGAGGAAATAAGTTCGAAATCACGATGAGTTCATTTGCATTTTTGTCACAGCATTCCAATGTCCGATGGTTTCTCAATATTATTTCATTTCTTTTCAAAACGTTTTTCATAGTCCACCACTGGTGTATAATTGCTGATTCTGTATTACAGTTGAGAAAAAACAGTCGGCTGAATGATATCCATCTCTTTGTTGAACGGATTTTCTTTGTTGTGATCCAGAAAGTTTCACCATGAAAGCGATAGATTATATAATAGCCTGACAAATGAAACAATAGCATTAATCGTTATAGTTACTGAAAAGCTCGGAATGGATTATCGTAGCTTTCCAAGCGGGCCCTTTCTCGGAGTTTTATTGATAAACAAATACAGAGACTAATTTCGTTAGCGTTCCAGAACATTCGTATTGAAGAAGAATATTTTTTCAACAAGAAAAAGGACAAAAGATGTGGAAGAGAGAATGATATTTTACGGCACCGGTCACATTTACTTGATCTGGAAAATGTTTTTCGATATTTATCAGTTTGACTGATTCATGACACAGTCCGTAATGGATGCGCCAGTTTTTGTAATTTCCACAGTATTGTCATTTCATTCGCATTCAACTAGTTCTCTGCTTTCCTGACTCGGTTTGGCCAGATTTTTGCTAAAAATACAGCAAATTATTTTTTTTAAATGAACAACCTGAGTTTTCTTAAGTATTGGAATATAGATCATGGTTATTGAAAAGTTCATCAACTCCTATGATTCCATTGAGGGGTATAACTGAATAAGTACAGGTTGTTTCATAATTGAATGCTGATCCTGAAGGGCGATAATCCTTGGATGATTTTAAGAAAAATTCTCCAATGAACATAGGTCCGCTACCGCTTTATTTCTGAGGTACAGGATGTTGACATTTACCAAGAGAATCAGTTCTTCCCACGGGGCTAGTGGCTCAGTGGAACGAGCGTCGGTCTTGTGTCAACTGTTTCCACCTGGCGCGGGTTCGATTCCCGCAGCTGGTGAAAATTTTTTTCAAGGTCCCAAGAGTGGTTTCGGATCCCACTATAAAAGGTAAGGTCCCCGTGATCTTAACTCGTACAAGTTTTCATTAACTTCTGAGGGTTGGTCAAACAACTAAGAAAGCAGTTAAAAACAATTTTACATTTTTTATTTTTTTTACAATATCTCTGAAACCGCTTTGGCTTCTTTTCAATTTTGGTACGTGCAAAGTACGCATAAAAATAGACTATTTCCATGATAAAGGATTTCTTAATTTTCATCAGTGGCGTTCCTGATAACATGCCCTCCCATATTTTTGATCAAAATAATGATACGGCACTGTCTTTTTTCCAAATAAATATTATTTTTGTAACTGTCCCCTATCTTCTCATAAAAATGGCGTCCTGCCTTTTTTCGCCCGGCGGACGGTTTTCGATTTAGAAAATAAAAAACATAATTTGCTTGTCCCTATTTGATTTTTTCTCCTAGTCTTGATTTTTAAGCAAGATTTTTATAATTTTATGGTAACTATTATTTACTTTACGTAATAAATACACATAAAAATACATTTTTTATTTTTAAAAACATAACTATTAGGAACAAAAAATATTAAAATCAAATAAACTGTTCAAAATGTCCGCCTCCTGCAAGTATGCACGCTTCAGCCCTCCTTGTCATTGACTCGCGTACTCTTTGGAAAATTCCTGGAGTATTCCTTATTGCTTCACAGGAAACGATCACGCGGTTTCGCAATTCCTCCTCAGGTAGAATTGGTTGACTGTACACCAAAGTCTTGAGATGTCCCCAAAGAAAATAATCAAGACTGTTCAAGTCTGGGGATCTAGCTGGCCATGACTCTGTTCCACCACGACCTATCCAGCATTTATGGAAGTTTTGGTTCAAATCGGCGTGCCAGGGCACTAAAATGAGCAGATGCACCATCGTGCATGAACCACCTGCGATTTCGCATCGAAATAGGAACATCTTCCAACAGAATTGGCAAATTATCTTCAAGAAATCGGCGAAAATGATGTCCGAATAATCTGTGTGGTAAAAACAAGGCCCAGTTAGGTAATCTCCAATAATTCCAGCCCAGACATTCAATGGGAACTGCTCCTGGTGATGAGATTCCACGATGTATGAGGATTTTCCTCGACCCAAAAATGATTATTATGAAAATTTCTGATCCTGTTTTTAGTAAAACTAGCTTCGTCCGCGAATAAAATTTCCCTGTCAAATAAAAGATTTTCGGTAACTTTTTGGAGAAACCATTGGCATAAATTCACTCGTAATGGAAAGTCTTGTATTATAGTTGTTACTTATTATTATGTTCATGCTGTAGATGTTCAGAATTGAGAGATAAAGGAGAACTGTCACTGTCACGAGATAACAAATGTAGTGAAATAAAGACTTTTCATCGGGAATAATATATTGAATAAATACCAATAAATATTTAAAATAATACATGGTGTCAGTTCGGTCACAATCAGTGGAAATCTAAGAAAGTTATGGAATTCAACAAACCTGAAGGAGAAGACGGAAATGTTAGTCAGAACTGGAAAAGATTCGTTCAACGATTCGAATTGTTTATGGAAGCTACGGATTTAGATGGCAAGCCAGAGAAGAAGAAAATAGCAGTATTCCTTAATTCAATTGGTGATCAAGGACTTGAACTCCATAATTCATTTACATATGCTGTTGTACCCAAAGAAAGAACTTTGGAAATGATAAAGTTGAAATTTGAAGCATATTGTTCGCTTAAGAAAAATGTTATATTTGAGAGATTTATTTTCAACAATATAATACACTCGAGACTTGTATTATTTTAAATATTTATTGGTTTTTATTCAAGATATAATTCCAGATGAAAAGTTTTTATTTCACTACATTTGTTATCTCGTGACAGTGACAGTTCTCCTTTATCTTTCAATTCTAAACATCCACAGTATGAACATAATAATAAGTAACAACTATAATACATCTTTTCTCTTTCCTAAAATCACAAACTAAATTTGATAGGCTTTCTAACAATCCTACCTGATCTTGTTGTGTAGGGATAATTTGAATTCCCAATGGATTTTTTTGTACCACAATCAGTAGATAATCTCGAACTAGGTGATGAAGAATTGATAGAACAATCACGAGACTCAGATATAACTGAGGAACTAGCAGGTGGCTCTGATAAAGAGCTTTCTATTATATCATTTTGGGTTTGACACCCTGTGGGTGTGGATGTCATTTGAGGATTTTCTCAAATCTATACTATTTCTTCTTATTACATTACCTTCATCAGTCCTTACTTTGTATGACCTAGGTGCTTCATGTGTATGTAATATCTTTCCAGGTTCCCAAATGTTTTTTACATGATTATATTTCGTAACATTCGAATTTGGTTCAATGGGTTCCAAAGACTTAGCTGATCTATTATATTCATATGCACCAAGAAAGAAGAGCCTGAACCCGTTGAATGTGATAGGGATATGATAAATAATCATGAAGAATCATCCATACTAGAATATGGGCGATATTCAAATTATTGGCAACTTGCCTCGTACTTATTTCAGGATTTTCGTCAACTGAATTTGAAACAGCTACCTCAATTGCTGGAGTTCTTGCAGTCCGATGTGCTCCTTTCAAGTGATGATTTGGCTCAAAACTTCCTGTTTCACATAACCTTCTGTGGGTGCTTGAAATCGTTCGAGCATCAGGAACCATTCTATTTGGGAAGCGCTCTTGATATAGTCGCCTGGTTTCTTATGCGTTCCCGTCAGAAAACCCATACAAGTCATGCATGTCTGCTAATTCGGTATTTGTAAAATTTACCATGTTTTTTTTTTAATAAACAAGTTTTCATAACGTAAATAATATCACGGATCTAGCTGAAGAAGTGACAAAATTGCTTATGTTGAAAATAACGAAATGTGTTTTCAGCATACTAGATGTTTCTAGCCCACAAGATAATCCTACTACTCTTCAACGACTGATTTTGCATAGGGACAAACAAGCAAATGGATGTATTTCATTTTCTAACTCAAAAACCGATCACCGGACGAAAAAAGACAAGCCACAATTTTTATGAGAAGATAGAGGACGATTACAAAAATAACATTCATTTGGGAAAAAGATGGTGCGTATTATTATTTCGATCAAAAATATGGCAGGCATGTTAACAGGGACGCCACTGATGAAAATTAAGAAATATTTTATAATGGAAAAAATCTATTTTCATGCGTACTCTGCATGTACCAAAATTGAAAAAAAGGGCCAAAGCGGTTTCAGAGATATTGGGGAAGAACTGATTTTTTTGTTACATTTCAACATTCTGTATCTCAGAAATAAAGCGGTTGCGGAACTTTGTTTATATGAAGCATTTCCCTTGATATCATCCAAGGATTATCGCCCTTTAGGATCAGCATTCAATTATGAAACACCCTGTATAATTTTGATCAGATTATATGTAGGAAACTATTCCATCGTTCTGATTTACATCTCCGCCTTTATGCCACCTATTATATTCGATTGTCTAAAACTTAACCACATCGAAACTGAATTGTACTCATTAGGAATTCGTGGAAACATACTGAAATAATTTTCTGTCATATCTGAAGCATAGGAAAATAATTGTGAAGCTCCGATCGGCAATAAGCAATATTGACCTAGGATTCACACAAGGATCCATACTAGGTCCACTAATATTTCTCATGTTTATCAATGGCCCACCTGATCATATGAAAACTCACTGTCTGGTCTTATATGCCGATGATGTGTCTGTAGCACTCCATAGTGAACATCAACGCGAACTTGATAGTGAATTCAACGTACCTATATAGTAGATTCAGTGATTGGTGCTACACTAATCGATTAATAGTTTTAACCACACAAAAACAATCGTGATGCAATACTCCATCAGAAACAATCATACTCCCAGAAAATCGATATTCACAATACAACAGTGAACACTTCTGGAAAAACTAAAATCTTAGGTACGTTCCCAGACTCAAATATAACATTCAAGAATACATCATATCAGCAAAAAATTAACAGTGGATTTTACGCCAAAACATATTTGATAAAGATCAACTAATCAACATATATTATGCTCTAATATATCCCCAACTAACTCACACTGTCAGTGGAAATGCAGTTTCACCCCAAAGACTACTAATATCCCAAAAAAGGAAAATACGATTAATATTTGGAATAAAACGAAAGGATTCCTGCAAGTCATACTTCATTGAAAACAATCCTTCCACTGTGCCTCGTATATACATCATGAATTCTATATTACTAATAAAAGCAAAACTCCATAACTTTTTGACAAATAGTGATAACCACAACTATAAGTCAATACACGGCAACCTTATCATAAAACAATTTTTTTTGAACACGCTCCTTCTTATGCAGGACTTTAGCTATATAACACACTACCAGACGAAATTGTACGTGAAAAAACTTTTTAACAAAAAATTAAACCGACGAAAAGAAAAAACTTTTCAACAAAAATTCAACCAACGAAATACGGAACTGAAAAGTAAAAAATAAAATAAACCTCCTTAGTCTCAATAACTGAGCTCCTAAGCTCCTAAACTAATGTAAGTAACTAATTTCGAGTCAGCGCCGAACAAACGAGCAAATTAATTAGGTAAGGCGTAAAATGATGTGCGTTGACATTCTGATAATTTTTTTGAAGTAATTTAATGATCCTTGTTGATTGTTTGTTTGGCGCCGACTCAAAATAAGTTACTTACATTAGTTTAGGGACTAAGAAGGTTTATTTTATTCTTTACTTTTCAGTTCCGTATTTCGTCGGTTAAATTTTTGGTTAAAAATATTTTATTTTTCAATTTTTTGTGGCTGAAATCTACTAATTACTACCCACTTGTTTTTTTATTACTTCCAAAATACTTACTTACCCACCTTACTCCAACTATTACCACTTAAACAATATGATTATCTACTTTTACTATTTGTTGTAATATAAATTATTTTTGTTGTTCTGGTTAGTTTATTTCATTACTTTGTATATCATTCCATCCTCTCATGGAATATAATGATTGTGACGGATGTAGAACAAAAATAATGACAATAGCGATCTGTCATTGTCAACTACATATGTGTGCCAATGTTCACAAGTAAAAAATCAATTATCCCCTATTTTTGTACCCGTAAAGGTGGATAATTCCATTCGAAATCCGAATATGATCAACTATGAGGTAAAGCCTATCTAATAAAGAAATAATCATCTAAATCGAGGAACCCAGTACAAAGTTATGCCTGATAGAATCGGTTAACGGACCAGAATTCAGAGAGTGAGTGATCAATATCCTTCATTTTGCTACCTTCAGGGGTGGATTTCATTTTTTAAATTCAAATTGGACCAACTTTGAAGTACACCTTATCCACTGAAAGAAGAAATATCAGAATCGGACGCCTCAGTAAAAAGTTATGCGTGGTCATACATAAAAAAAATATATGCGTCGACTAAAAAACCTCCTCTTTTTTGGTTTCGTCGGTTAAAAAAAATAACATGTTCAAAAATAAATTGAGAAAATACCTAGTAGGTGAATGTTACTATAAAGTTATTGAATACCCAGATGAATGACAATGGCAGTGGAATACATCTCCTCCATAAATTCTCTGATCATCTTGCATTGTATCTTTATAACCGTTTTAGATTCTACCTGTGATATTTGTGAACTATTTTATTTTATTTTACTTCAAATACATGTATCTATACTATGTCCACTGTTCACAATAACTTTCCAATATCATGTAACAATGATCAAAATGGAATAAAAAAAAATTATTTTTTTATTTTATCTCTATCTAAATTATATAGATTTGTATTTCGTATTGCCCATGTTTCCGACAAAAATACAATCGAAGTCAATATGTATGTTTTCTAGAAATAATTTAAATTCATCCAGATTTTTGTTAATGCTACATACAAGGTATTAATTAATTACGTTTACAAACTTCGGGACGCGATTCTTTGGAAGACTTCAGGACGAAAAGTTCAGTTAAACATAAGTCCCAAACGGCTTGATTTTCGAGGTACAGGGTGATCAAAATACAATTTTTGAATATTTTCTGGAGTTTACGTCGATATTTTCAACAATAATCAATTCAAATTAGGCAAGTACAATCCATTCAACAATGCGCATGATACAAATAATCAATTTCTCAAATAATTCACAGGGTCCTCCTTTTTTCAAATATAATTTGAAAACTAATGAAAAACATTTTTAAAGACAAACTTTTATTCAAACCGTGTACTAAAACGTATAAAATGAGTTTAAATCATTCCTGACAATGATTTAATTATTTTTTGTTAAATTATTTCGTTTTAAAAAGTTCGCCGCCCGAATTGTAATAAAATCAATAGTTCGACAAGTTGTTAGTTACCAACCAATCATTGTCCAATGAAATCAGTTCCCCAAACGCGAAACTAGGAAACCCGGTATATTATTTTTTTTAATTACTTTGAAAACATTTTCAGATAATCCAAAAGAGTAAGGTGAGTGATACAAAATCATAACATGTTTTTTTTACAATGAAATGGTTTAGGTAGTAGAAATGGAATCCGTTGAAATGCAAATAGGTAAAAAATAAATATTCTCCATGATCGTTGGGCTATTTTCCTTGATTATTACGAGGATAGTTTTTTGATAACTTCGAGATTTCAGCCTGGAGTAAGGAGAATTCAGTATTCTGAAAAAAAAAACAATTACATCGGAAGTATTTTGAGAAAATAGAATGATACGAATTTATTTCATTTTTTTTCAGTGGAAAGGTTCAGGTTGTATCTGGAATCCCATAGAATGCAAATGATATACCTATTGTCCCTGATTGTGGTTCTTTTTTTCAATACCAACCTGTAATTAGGCTAGGAGAACTCGGTATATTGAAAATAAACGATCACGTTGGGAACATTTTGAGAAAATCGAAAAGGGAAAGGTGGATGATCTGAATTCATAGCAAGTTATCAGTGGATTCCAGTGGTAGTGTAGAACAAGCCAATAGACTATTGACTGTCTTTATTTTGATTTTTCCAAGAAAACACCGAATTCGAAAGGAAAACTATGTTGCCGATAACTCTCAATATTTTTCCTACCGAAGAATATATCGAAAGAATGGACGAACTTTAAATATATTCGTGCGCCCGATTTGACAACATAACATACTTACTAATATTATCTCAACTCTCCGTATAAAGTGAAGTCACACTCTCTTTGTTCAAAAATGTTTCTACATATAATATTTACATATTAAAGGGCAGGGTGTATGTAGAAAAATGGATTTTTCTACACACAACACCAATTTGGATAGAGTGTTTGTATACTATAATGTAAGGCACTGATATTTTGGTTCTCCACTAGTCCGTTAGACTTGGATACATGCCTTCGGCTCAATATGCGAGGTCTTTCTTTCGAACAACTTTTCATTCTTTCATAAATTAGTACTGTTTGTCGTTTGTTTCGAGAGACTTCTATTCAAGTGATAATATATCTCAATAATGACTTTTGCCTTTAAATTAAAATAATCTGATTGAATTCAATTTCACTTCCCTCAACTTCAGTTGAGAAAATAATGCACAAACATTAACTTCAATACATCTATTAACAAAAAAAGGTAAAAACCATGGAACAGTTCGACGCTTGTCGGATGAAGAAAATGGCCAAATATAATATAAAATGTCAACTAAAAAAAATTACTCTCTTTTTGAGACTGAAAGAACAACAGCAAACAGTTTAAAAATTTTACATATCGATTCAAAAATAAAAGGGGGCTCATATTTCAGATATATATATATATATATAGATTTCCTGTTATTGAAATATAGAACCGGTTTTTTCCCGTGGCTCTCATAGTTTATTGTTACCCGCGTTACTGACTTCCGTTTTTCCAAATTACCAAAAAGTTGTGATCGTCTGCGGTTAGTCTTAAATTTAATAGACGAACTCCCAATATACTCTGTTATGTATACCCCTTATCTGGTAATAATTTTGCATGAGATTGACCGCGTGAATCAATAGTTGAAAACTATGCATCAAGTTAGATTAGTTTAACATTTCCAGACTGAATAACAATTACAATGTTACATATCTGTAAATGGCAATGACTTCCAAAATGACTGAACTCATCTGCTCGGCAGATATATTATTTATATCCGCGACGACCCATTTATGTATTTTGAAGTATGAGCTCCCTGTTTCATATTAGTTTTGTCCAAAAAACTGGAATAATTAATTATGGATCAAACATTGAAATAATTCACTCTGGGACCAATAAAAAAAAACAATAACACCTACAGGGTGTTACAGTAGTAATGTGGAATCCGGCAGAATGCAAAAAATCTCCATATTTTCCGTGAGTGTTGAGAAAATCATTTTCAAATAGGGTAATGAATTCACTTCAATAGAGCTTTGGATTATTGTCCAAGAGGATTTGTTCTGAGGTGTTTTTTTAAGATGGGTTCTGCTAGCTATACGGTACAGCTAGCAGAACCCATGAATTTTTTTTAAATCCATATAAGGAAAGTCGGCAGTAGGTTTAAACGTGAGCCTAAAATGAGCCCGTAAATCATGGTGTGATCAGATTTTTGATAAACATTCGATTATCACTTTGGTTCTGCTTAACGTTGAGCTAGCAGAATTCACGATATCACCCATAATCGAAGAGCAAAAAATTTGTCAATAGGGTAATAAATTAGCCTGAAATTAGGGCCAGAAAAACAATCGGAAATCCCAAAGTGGTTCTGCTAGCTTTACGGGGGTCTAATCTTGATGATTCTCCAACACCGCGAAGCTTGCTTGGGAACACTCCTGAGTATCTTGAAACCACTCCAAACGGTGAAAAACTCAACGAGCAACTTCCAATCCCGTGACGCCCCACCAATTATAATAATAATGATTTAATGCAAGTGCGAATGGGTTCAGATGAAAGTTCCGATTTGGTCACGAACGACACTTGAAGTATAACGTTCCCGGCAGTAGGTCGTTAGATGAAGTTACAGTCATTAAACACCGCTGACATTGCCATTACAGGAACGTGAAAAACCGTCTTCACCGTGCGCATACAACTCCAAAAATTATTCAGAGAGTGTCGGTGTGGAATTTCATAGTGAATCGACGATGTTGTGAAGGAGTTTGAGAACTGCAACACCTCTTGATCATCAGGGAGCTCAGAAGTTATACAGGGTATTGTCAAGTATGCAGGAATAACAGTTGAAATAAAAACAATAATATATTCTTCAAAGTGTTGTTTGAAGCCTATTTGTTGTAGCTGGATACTCATTCTTGACACATTTTTGAGATCATGACCTTCCACAATCTGAAAACACAATGAAACCCTACAACGACACACTAGCTCTTATTTATTGAACTTAGTAGGTTAGGGATTTGAATAAAATACATAATTCGTTTGAACCGTCTTTTTCAAACATCTATACGATTCGTACAGAATCGACTAACTATTATTTCTGAAAGCACCTCCAGCATATTTGGGCTTATGGGAGCCAGGAGTGTTTATTACATACAGTTCATAAATCAGACCCTCTTGAGAATGCCGCACAGGGTATTTTTCGATGAATCATAACTATTTGATTTGTGTTTTTGTCTTGGTTTATCTGGCGGGAAACTCAACACTCCCACTCAAAAACAAAACCAAAAGAAATACTAATAGACAATGTATTTAGTCCCGCATTTGATCTTGTGGGTAAGAATTTTGGTATAGGTAGTGGCTCTGTGAGGGCATTAGACAATTGCTTGGTATTACTTTGGTTTGTGATATTTGTTTACGTTAAAATGATATTTCATATCAATATGTTTGGTTCCTTTATGGTTTCTGTTTCTGTTTTGTTATACAAATGCAGACATTATTGTCTTTGAAAATTCCATATATTCTGCTTCCTATGAGGACGCAGTTACTGAGGTTTGCCTTTTTGAGCTCCAAGAAATCATACAGTTTGCGAAGGCTTTGGATTTGGTAGGTACTCTCGCTATTGGAGTCAGAACAACCCCTACCTACTTAGAGAAGAGCACACACAATGGCCTCAAAAGTTGAATGTGTGGGAAGGGATTCTGTGTAATGAAATAATTGGCCCAATATTCATCCAAGGTGATTTAAATGGTGTGGTTCACTTGGATATGCCTCAGAATCTGATTAAACCACTTATTTTGGATGCTGTTAACACGGACCTTGATGATGATGGTAATCCAAATCTATTGACAGTTAACATTTATTTCCAGCAAGATGGGGCACCACCTCATTTCCTATTACAGGTGAGAGAATGGCTATCCCAAACTTTTCCAAACAAATGGATAGGTCGTCGAGGTCCAATAGAATGGCCAGCACGCTCGCCGGACTTGGCACCCAATGATTTTTTTCCTTTGGGGTCATTTGAAATCCGTTGTTCATAAAACTCAATCTACTGACCTGAACGATTTGGAAACAAAAAAATTATAACAGATTACCAGGCAATTACCAGAGAAACAGTTTCAAAGGTGCAGGAGGCATTTCAAATAGACTATACCACTGTCTGGGAGTTGATGGCAGTCATTTTGATCATTTTTTGTGAATAATTGTTCGATAATATATTTCGTATAATTCATTTACCCACAATTCACCAATGTACCGTTTGAACTCGAATATCTCGAGCACGCCTTTTTCAGATCCAGAAAATGTTGCACTCTAGTATCAGAATTGAATTACCTTCACAATGATGTATGACACGACCCTCATTCCCTATTGAAATTATAGAAGGGGTTGCTCTGGGGAGTAGGGGGTTGAAGTATAACATATCTTCTTCTCGTCAAATGGTGTTCCCTTCCAAACAAAAATCGACGTGTTTCGGCGATTTTTTGTAAAATAATTTTTCTCGGAGTTATGGAGGGTGGATAGTCGTGAATGGACCACCTGGTATATATGTTCTGAAAGTATGATTTTATCGTGAATTCGTTTTTTTACCATGTGATTGTCCTTATAATTTATTGTAGTTTGTAATTAAATTCTGTCATCTCGTCGGAAAATATACTTGCCAACTGTATGTTTTTGTGACTTCTAGATTTTTTTTCTTAGACTACAACTTTCAGTCATAAGTATTCTTTTTTTTTCTTCTGTTCTTCTTTTCTTCTGACTTGCAGCAAACAATTGTAATTGTTTACGTTGTTAAATAAATCTATCTAATCTATCTATCTGAAACAGGAGAACGAGTTAACGGAAAATCGGAATGATGGGATAACGGGAGAAAGCGGAAACGGGGTAACGGGAAAACTGGTTAAGGGGATAAAAACAAAACGGGATCACGGGAAAACGGGATAACGGGAAGAGGGCAGAGTCAAAGACATAACCTAGATGCAACAACCCAAAAATTAGGAAAAAAGAAATCGGGAAAAAAAATATCTGGGAATATAGAAATTTGGCAAGACAACGTCTGTCGAGTCAGCTAGTGAATAATATAACACCCTTTATATAATGCAAAAGGAAATGTGACAATCATTAAAAGAAATGTGATTTATCGATCCCAGTCCTGTCAAACAGATGTCACTCTGATTCATCTCGAGTATACAACTCAAAATAACTCAAAATGGAGTTTTTCGGAAACGGTTACAGCAACCCAATCAAAGACATGATGCGCTCCGATTACAAGGAACCCGATACTCCTCCCAAAAACGCATTCGAAGTGGAAAACAAATCGGGACAGAACTTTTCCGAAAGAATCAAGGAATTGGACTGTTACATTGGCTTCACGGACGGATACGCCTACCGATCCTGGGATAGACTGACCAGGATGAGGACGAAGTACGTTTGGAAACCGGTGGGTCCAACGGATATGTACAGATACGCTGGAGCCACGTCCATGGAACATGGGTGGTGGATTAGTGACCCAGATTTGGTTGGGGAGTGGTATAGACCCCGGACGATACGGAACATCACTACGTCGGAGATAAGTAGATACATTAGTCATTGTCTGAAGGTGGATAAACATTACAAATGGTGATTTTTCGATTTTTTCCATATTTTGAAAGAAAACTAGGGAAATTGAAAACATTTTCGTGATTTGTTCAGAACTGATCCACAACAAAATTGCATATTTGATAAAATACTCACATTACCGAGTATTTCGAGAGGATTAGGTGAATTCGATATTTTTTAAATGAAATCTGATGAAATTTTCCATGAAATTATCAATAAAAGGAGGGTTCGAACAATGAGGTTGTACGATTCTATGATTTTGTTATAAACAATGTATTCAGTATTTATACAGTGACCGGCAGAAAGTACGCATCATATGGGAAAATCCTTTAT